>PVIW01003267.1:0-175815 GCA_004026585.1 Noctilio leporinus | reverse complement strand
TTCAGGTCCTTTGCCCATTTTTTAATTGGGCTGTCTGTCTCCCTGGTGTTGAGTTGCATTAGTTCTTTGTATATTTTGGAGATCAGACCCTTGTCTGAGGTATCATTGGCAATTACGTTTTCCCATACAGTTGGTTCCCTTTGAATTTTGCTGATATTTTCTTTAGCTGAACAGAAACTTTTCAATTTCATATAGTCCCATTTGTTGATTCGTTCTTTGTTTTCCTTTGCCCTTTTTTTGCATCTTTAGAAAGGCTTGGATTTCAACATATCTGATGTATGCATTTGCAACCATTGCTGTCAAGCCCTTGGTGTTTGAACCTCCTCATCCTTGGAGAACAGGAACCATGTCGGCCCTGTGTCCACTTGATGGTGTCCTTGCTTTCTGGTGTGACGACATGGCTCATCATGTTCACTCATCTTATTCTTGTTCGTTTCAGTAGCAAATCTCTTGACCCCAACCTCCCATCTATCTGTGCCTTCACTGCAGCTGGATTAACCTTTCTTAAATTAATGTTAACTCGGTTTCTCTTCTTGGGAGGCAAGTGACCCAGGGAACAAACATGAGCTTTACAACTTGGGAGAACTGAGTTTGAGAACTAGCCGCATCAGTGACAAGCTGTGCAACCCTGGACTGGTTACATCACCTCTCTGGGCCTTCACTGCCTCACTTGTAAAGTAACATCTTACTTACAAGATCATGGTAAAGATGCCATGTCAAGTTCCTAGCTTAGAATCTGGTGAAAATACGTGAGTGCCAACATCCTGTTTTTTTCTTTTTGGTCTTTTCTAGAAATGTCCTGGTGCCCTTCCCATTGTCCAAATGTTCAAGCCCCTGTTAGTCTGACTCACTTTATCCACTTTTATCTATGACTGATCTCACCATCAGCCTGCTCTCATCAGAGCAGCTAACCTCCTCATTAGCCTGTCCTTACACTGTCCCCTCTACCCTCCCTGCCCCACATCCTTCTGTTTGTCCAAGTCCTACCTGTGTTCAAGAGTCAGCTCAGCGTGTTCTGTTTCTCCCACACCTTCGGCCCTCGGTTTCTTCCCATCGCATGAAAGCCTGGTGGAGGCTTCCTGTCCCCTTGGGCTCGAAATCCTGACGATCCTTTCCCTGATGGTCCTGTCCCTCCAACAAAACTTCAGCCAGGATATGGGAGGACCCTGGAACTTGATCTTTACAGACACCCAGTGGTGGTCTCCTAGAAGTAAGGGGTCTCATTTTTCTAAGCCAGATGTGACCCCATCTGGAACAAGGACTAGGGAAAATGTCCCTTTCCAGATGTGGCAGCTGAATCCAAAACTAAAGATGAACTCAGCACAGAACTTTTCCATGGAAGAACCATCCCACAGGGTAGCAATGAGCAGGATGGCCTCTGCTCCCAAGACAGGGCAACCCCTCCCGCAACTTGATAAACCACCATTGTGATGTCCACGCAGGGCCTGGCTTAGGATGCAGCCCACAGGCAGCTCTAGGTCACTGCTGTGTAAAAGGAAGGGAGAAATGCTGCTCCAGGTGAGACAAACACGGAGCTCCAGGGCAGGGAGTCTTGGGTTTCCAAAATGAACCCTAGGTGGGCTTTTTTGGGACTTTGGGGTTTAAATGAAATGCCTGCTCCTTCCCTCCAAAGGTAAAAGGGCTTGGCCACGCTGGGCACAAAGTTCAGCAAAACACAGCAACAGTGTTTCAAGCAATAAAACTGGAATGTCCTTGGAGGATTGTAGGGACAGGCGGAGGGCCCCTGGGGCACAGGCAAGGACTGAACAGCAACCCAAGGGGAAATTCCCTGAAAGACCTGGCAGGGGCCCCTCAGGTCAGGGGTGGCAGCCTTTGAAGTGGCTGTCTACCTGCCCTGCAGAGTCCAGTTCTGCACATTGGCCTGGATGCGCATCCCAGACCATCAAGAGGATGCGCCGCACCCTGGCCCGACGTGCGCTAGGGTAAGGGAGGTGGGCAGAATCCCAGCTGGCAGGTCGGTGCCCAGGCGCGTTGGAAAAGCAGGCAGTGAGGGAGTGGGCTGGCCAGCCCTGGAGCAGGAGTGAGACAACCCTCGTTATCCCAGAGCGAAAGCGGCCTGCAGCCTAGGAGAGGGCGCCGTGCCCCCTTTACAGTGGCGTGTAGATGGAATCTTGGGTTGTTGGCGGGGATGATAAAGGAATGGTGCCACCCTCCCCTAAATGGGTGCAGTTTGTGGGTGTGGCATGTGGCCCTGCTCTGATCTTAACCCATGTCAGGGTTTTGCAGCAGCTGAGAGCAGGAGGAGGAGGTTCCGGGGGAGGGAGGAGGCTAATTGCCACTTGCCATCACGCAATCAATACCATTTAATAGTAGTGCACGACGCCCCGGCTTACGTTCCAGCAGAGACTTGAAGATGCCAGCCCCGCTTCCTGCGCAGGCTTGTCACGGGAGCAGCATCTGGGGATGGAAAAACACCCCGGCCCCGGCGCCCCCCGCAGAGGCCCCGGCCCCAGCCCCAGCCCTGCGGTCACTGGTTCCAAGGAGGATTGCCTCTGGGGAACAGCATCCTGGAGACAGGTGCTGCTGCCCTGCCTTTAAAAACCCTACGACCCAACACGTTCTCTATTTCTGACCTATAAATAGAATGTGCTTTTGTGCATCTTTCTGGAGCGGGTCACATGTGCAGGCTCTCCTCCCACAGCCCACCTGATGATACCAGCTTCTTAACCAGGCACCTGAGTCACTTAAAAGGGGCAGATGTCCCAGGGCCAGGCCTCCTGGATGCTCTGACCCAGGAATTCTCAGAGCTCCTCTTCCCCACTGCCAGCCGGGGAAATCAAAGCCTTGAATGGTCCGCTTGGGACCCCTTGCTGGGGTTCCAGGAAACTCTTAATTGTCAGCGGGCTTCTGTATTTCAATTGTCCTTAAAGGACCCTGTCTGGCTTGCTCAGGAAGGCTGCCCTTGCAGCAGGAAGGTCCTCACACGTAGTTATCAGGCCATCTTTCACCCCACGATGGCTCAGAGAATCCCAGAAAGGGCCACCTGCCATGTCCAGCATCACCTGATAAGAACGGGCCACGCTGGGAAGCAGGGCAGTGACAGTGAGACAGGCACCCCAAACCTACTGGGCACACCACTCCAGTGCCAGGCTGGGTGAGCCCCTTGCCCGCCTCACCCAGACCAAGCCTGCCTGCAGATGATCCCATCTTGCTCTGCCTTTTCCCAGACATCCACTTAAAACTTCTGCTTCAATTTGAGTAAGACGTGTAGCTCTTGGTGTGAGAGACACCGAGACACAGAGATGGAGGAGACTCTCCCAGTCCTACCAGATGCCCTTTCTGGGATCTAGGCAGCTCCACCCTCAACCTCACTTCCAGTCAGCTTGGTCTTGCTCCACCTTTCGAGCCCCACTAAGGAGTTGAGCTCCGTGAAACTTCCCACGAGCACCCCCATCTCCCTGCATTTTGTTTTCCGTATAAATGTCTAAACTTTGAGTCCCTTCCCTTGGTCATTCAGCGCCAGGCACAGGAGGCTGAAGAGGCAACACCCGAGAGTGGGTTTCGTGACATCGTTATAATCCTGAGGGTTCTGAAAATCAGCATGCTCCACAGGGACACGGTTTGTGGGTCTGTCAGCCAGCAGGCCCAACCTTCGGGACCGTAAGGAGTGGAGGAAATAGCAGGCTGTGGAAAGGTGCCCTGCGCGCAGTAGTGTGCACACAGGGAAGAATAGAAAAGGGGCATCGGAGAGGGAGAAGCCTCAGGAAATGAGTGGCTGGAAGGGGGCCCTGGCACCCCGCCTGTGCTGCTCTGTATCCATCGGGTTCGGGTTTTGTGGGCACAAGGCCAAGCTGATGGACACTCCTCTGCCCACTGGACACCTCTGAAGCTGCAGTCTCTGGCTTCTTGAGGAGGGGTTATGGAGGAAAAGGACAGGGATTCTGACTCGGAAACCCGGAAGGCTTGGGGAACAGGCCCAGGCTGGGGAGACACTCAAGGCCAGAAAGGCAAGAGATGGTTGAGGGCAAACACACCTCTTCAGCAATTGAAGAAAGCCCCTGGGAAGCCTGCAGAGGAGACTCAGCTCTCCTAGTCCCTAGAAGTAACAAGGGACTCTGGGGGGTGGCCTGTGCCATGACTGCGGTTCCTGTGAGGGTTGGACGCCCACTCTAAATTCTCAATGACGTGCCCTCTGCCAGACTGGCCCCCATCGAACACAGATCCCTCACAGCAGGGACTTTGTCTTTTTCTCCTTCAAATTGTGGTAAAATCCACGTAAGATAAAAATGACCATCCTAACAGTTTTTAACTGCCCAGTCCAGGGCCATCCACGACGTTCACATTGTTGCACCATCACCACCATCTCGCACAGAACTTTCTCATCTCCCTAAACGGAAACTACGCACCCATTCAACTTCCCGTTTCCTCCTCCCCGAGCCCCTGGTAACTACTATTCCGTTTTGTCTCTCTGGATTTGCGTACTCTAGGGCACTGCTATAAGTGGACTCATGCAATATTTGTCTTTTTGTGATGGTGTGTTTCAATGACCGTGTCCTTAAGGTTTTATCCATGTTGTGGTACAAGTCAGAATTTCACTCCTTTTCATGGTTGCATATTATTTCATTTTGTTTAGAGGCCACATTTTGTTTTTCAGGGGACTTTGTCTTTTCTGTTCACTGCTGTGGAGATGTTTGAATATGTGCTGAAAGAATGAGTCACATGAAATAATTCGTCTTTTGGGCATAGGGAGCTTTCGGAAAGTATTAGCCATCGCTATGATTCACCATCTTCACCCTGAACTCATTTGCATGAATATAACACATGTGGAAGAGAGCAAGTCTTAGCACTGCCAGGAAGTGGTCGTGTCCCCTCCCTGCCACCATGGGCACACAGAGTGAGGCAGCAGAAGCCCAAGTCAGAGTGAAGTATTCCTGAGGCTTTTGAGCTTGGAAGTTACACCTGGAAGTTCAACCAGCTTCTGCCTGAAGGAGGAAATTCCTCGAGCCAGGCTGGTCCCTACCACCTTGATGACATTTGTCTAAATACACACTCTGGGAGGAGCCCCGAGTAGCTGTCCTCTGTCACCCCCATCTTTCTCACCCACTTTCCTCATAGATGAACTACCCCTTCCAGGCAGAGAACATTGCAAACACTCTTGAACAACCGTGAATGAAATGGTGGAGACATGAAACCATAGCCCTCTTTGCTCCCTTCAGAAAACCCCGTCAGGGGGTTGGGTATTTGTTTTCCTGAGAGAGAAGAAAGGAGGGAGGGAGACGCAGGGAGGGAGGGAGAGAGAGAGAAAACAGGCACCCTGACGGGAAGTCAAGCCCACAACTGTTGGTGCACGGGATGAGGCTTCAACCAGCTGAGTCGCCTGGCCAGGGTGACAACCAGGGGTGTGAGATTGGTCCTTTTTCATCACAGGGAGACAGAAACCCTCTCCACTTCCTCTTTGAACAATTTCCAGGAGATCTAGATGATTTGTCCGGAGAGGGCGAGCCAGCACAGCCCAGAGCCATCTCGTGATGTTTTCAGGCCCCGAGACGGTGCCATTGCCTGAAGGCCTCTACCCCAACACAGAGAGAAGCCGTGGGCCGGTGGGACCCAGGGGGGAGCATGGGAAAGAGACTGTTACAGCTTGACACAGAAAACTCCAGACCCTTTCACCTTCCTCGGGAGCCTCGAGGCCCGGAGACTGATGGGGGCGCTCTGCCTTCTCCTGTCAGATTTAGACAGCTTAGCACGGCGGCCTCCCGACATGAAGTAACCATTACAGAGAGGGTCAGGGCTGCACCAGCTGAGGAAACACCAGTGTGACCCTTGGAAGGAGAGAGGGCCCTGCCAAAGTCACGACACAGCCCATTAGAGGGTCAAAGGACCCTCCCTGCTGACACATGTGTCTGTGTTGCTCCATCAGGAAACCTGACTCAAGACACATCCTCTGCACAGTCACCTCCACGGGGATGCGGCTGAGCCCTCCGCAGAGGGTCGTTCAGCAGATGGTCTTAAACGCCATCATAAAAACACATTAGAAGGCATTTCACGGTCATTATTGCCTTAATACAAATGGAATAAACAATCATAGAAATTTTGGAGATTGCAGAGAAGCAGACAGATGGAATAAATTGTCTATAATTTCAGTCCTAAATGATTAAATGAGAGCTGTTGCTATTGTGGTGTTGAATCCTCCAATTTTTGTCAATGCCTATGTGTGTGTGCATGTATACGTCTGTATGTACAGTCACCCTCTGCTTGGGTGCAGGGAACATGTTCCAAGCCCCACAGGGGATGCCTGACACCATGGAGAGTAGCAAACCCTATACTATAATTTTTTCCTCTGCATGCATACCTCTGAGAAAGTTTAATTTATAAATTAGGCACCTGAGAGATTAACAATAACTCATAGTAAAATAGAACTATGGCAATATACTGCAATAAAAGTTACGTGAATGTGATTTTCCCCCCTCTTCCCCTCCAATCACTTTTATATTTTTCAGTCCAAACCTATTCCTGAGTCTGTGTAACCTTCCTTTACTTGTGTAAATGGCCTGGGGTCGCTTGTTTCAGGGGATCCTTGGCTGGAGTCTTCATACAAGCTCAGTGCTTTCTGGTGCAACACAACGTCTAGCAAAAATAATTCAAAACCATTCACAGCATTGGTACATTTAGCTGTTCCCGGATGCATCTAGCAAAGCAAGTTTGCAAGCAGACATAGCAGGACACAGGTCTGCTCAGGGAAGGCCACTCTGCCTGTGGCCTGCAGTTGAAGTTGACTGAGTGACTAGAAAAGCCGGCTCCTCTGGACCCTGACAGCCGTGCTCCCTACTGCCAACTCAGACCCCTTCTCAAGGCTGCAGACCACCGCAGCCAGGCTGGAAGCTGAGTTATAGGCATTGTTTTCCACTCAAATTTAACATTTCGGATGCATCCAGAAAGCCACTGTTAAAAAGAGGAAGAGGGTCTGGCAATGTAAACTGTTAAGTAAAAGAAGACCTAGGGGAGATCCCCTGAATCTCCCCAGGAGAGATTTATGAGTAGACTTGTGCCCATGGAATGAACCAGAAACAAATAGACTGAGATTTGGGGGGCAGACTCACTCCGGCAGAGAGCCCACACCTTCTCCCATTTATGGATGTTAATAACATGGCAAAAAGCCACGGCTTTGTTTATTTTGCCCTCTAAGGTCAAGCTCTTTAAATGAAATATTTAGGGAGAAAATTCTTACCCACACATTCCGGAGGAAGCACCTCTGGTCTTAAAGACAAATGTACAGCAGCGATTGAGGGCTGGTGGGCACAGCGGCAGGCAGGTGAAGCCTTAACTTCTCACAACTGTGTGAGGCGGCGCTGCCAGCCTCACCTCTGCACAGGTACGGAGGCTGCGGTGCAGGGAAGCGAAGTAAGTTTCCTATCCTTCTTTCCCTGAAATAGGCATCCGGTCCCCAGCCTGCGGCAGCCGTGGAACTCTTCAGTGTGGGCCCTGCGTCCCTCTGGTGCGACGGTGGCATTTTAGCAGTGAAAGACAGGCTGAGCTCATGGTGGGCTCGAAAGAGCCCTGCCTGGTCCCTTCGGTGGGAAATGAGTTCAGATATTTAGACACTCTGCTTTGGGGTTTGGGGTGTTCGCTGTCTCTGGGCCTCTTAATCAGACAAAACCATAAAGGACTTTTTATTAAAGACAAAAATACATGAGTTCCTACGAAAACTTCCAATTTAGATTCAGTACTATAAGGTTTTTATTTAACTCATTAATCACATATCTGTATGCCTTTTCTTCCAGGCCCTGAATTCCAGGCCCCAGTGACACCGAAGACAAATCTCACTGGCTTCCTTCCACAATGGACACACAATAGTTTTAGAAGAAAAATGCCTGATACTACCATAGACAATAGAAATAGTGAATACAGTTTTTAAAAAATGTTTTACAGTTCTTTTTGTCCTCCAAATACAGCCTAACTCAGGACGTTGAGTGAAATTACTGCATTTTATAGTCACTTGAAATAGTTTCTCTCTGAGTAATTATGCTACTACCGGTTTAACACCCAGTTCAGTTCATTTATTTCATTTTGCTTTTGATAGTTAGGGACCACTTCTTAGAATTTATCTCAGAGTTATCTGAAATACTTATCATTCTAAAGTCAAATATGCAAAACAAGGTGACTATAGGCGATGGCCCCGACCAGTTGTGAGCCCTGGGACAGGGTTCCAGGCAGCGGTCCCTGCCCCGTCCATGCATGTGTTTTAAAGTTATGCACAGAGCCAACCGATTCTTCCATAGCCTCCTATCCTGCTCACTGACTAGCACTTCAACTTCTTCACAGGGACGTGAAGGTGAAATTTCAATGTCAAATTCTTGGCTCCCTAGAGCGCTGCACTGGGACACAGGGCGTAGAGCCTTCAGACTCCTCACGTGCCGGGAGGGCTGCTGGAAGCCGGCCAGGCAGTGCTGACGGAGAAACCCAGCTTCTTTTGTCGTCCCCTGCATCCCTGCCATTTGCAGGGTAGGGTTATCCATTTTTTTTTTTTTTTTTTACCTACCTACCCTATCCATTTTTTTTTATAAATATAAATGAATTTTATATATAAGTGTATATAATTACACATACACATTTACATGCAGACTTTCTACTCAGTGGTGGGGACTGGAGGGAGGGATCTGGAAACACACTGTCACAGAATCGCTCTCCTAGCTGCTGATAAGGGGGCCTGCGGAGCCAACAGCAACAGTGGGCCCGCCCAGCCGAACGCAGGGAAACGCTGTCATTCCAAGGCCATTCTGTCCAAGGAAGCCAACACAACCTAATTCACATTAACCAGTAGGAAAATAACACAAATGAGACACAAGAGAAACAGATTCAGGTCAGGTTCCTGAACCAACAGCAGCACCACCACCTTGAACGGAACTGCTGACAGGACTCCTTCACTTTGCTTGGCAGACACCAAAATGCTATTAAGCCCCTGGCCCATCCAGGGAGAAGGAAGGAAGCTTCTCCCCACCACACCTGCGCCGGCAGAAACCTGATCCACCCCACAGCCATTTTACACACTGCCATCTGCAGCTCCTCAATTTTTCATGTTGATCAATCCCATACGCCCCACTTTTGGAATCTGCCTTATCTTCGTCAGCTCCATTTCCCACAGGCTCTTATCTGGGGGGAAAGTGGTGCTCCTCGGCACTGCAAATTGCCAGCTCTCCACTGAAGCACCATTTCCTCAGTTGTCAGGGAGCGAGCCTGAAACTCTTCCTGCCGAATGATTAGGAGAGCTCCAAGCAAACTCTGGTCAAGTTCGGAGGATGAAATCAGAAAAGCAAAAATCAGAATCCCAGGTGTGAATCAGCTTCTGTATCTTTTTTTTTTTTTTTTTAAGATTTTTTGTTTGTTTGTTTAGTATTTCCGGAGAGAGGGGAAGGGAGAGAGGCAGAGAGGGAGAGAGACACCAATGTATGGTTGGTTGTCTTTCACCTGCCTCCAGCTAGGGACCTGGCTGGAGACCTGGCTGGAAACCTGGTTATGTGCCCTGCCTGGGGAATCGAACCACCGACCTTTGGGTTCACAGGCCAGCTCCTTATCCACTGTGCCACCAGCCAGGGCTGTATCTTTCTATTACCACAAATGTGCTGGACCTTTCAGGGAACCTCGGGGGACATGCTGGTTCCCTCCCCACACTGTGATTCACTATGTGGCCACTAGGTGGCCTGTGGGGTCTGAGGGAAAGCAGTTCTCCCCGCACCCCCTCCCCCAACCCCCAGAAAAGCTGATAGGATACAAATCTCATGAACCAGCAGAGTTCTTTCTTCAGTATAAGAAAGTATAACATATACGCCATTTAAAACTTACCATAGGTTATATTTATAAGAACAATGTGGTGTCTACTCACTTAAAACTCTACTTACAAACTGCCACCTATCTTGTGTTGAACATCTTTCCAATTTTTTTTTTTTTAATTTAGAATATCAGGAGCAATGCTCACTGCATATTACCCTGATGGGAAAGAAGCCTCCCTCTGCCTCCATAAATAATAATCAGCTGAGTTTTGCTGGAAGCTCTTAAAGTCTCTTTCCTAAGAGAAAACCAGCAGTCCCTTTGCTGGCTCTTATCCCCTACCCTTTGTTTCCTTGACATTTGTGTAATTTTAAAACAAAGCATCTGCATGGAAGCATGGCAGCCAGACCACCATCCCCTCATCGTGACCAGCTGCCTAATCAGGAATAAGGTTTGCCTCGGTTACCATGGGCAACCACAGCTGTCCCCCACTCTCCAGTCTTGTCCCAAACAAACACCTCACTGAGATTGACAAGATTTTCTTTGTTAAAAAAGGACTTCCCTCCTTCCACCTTCAATATCATCCTAACATCTCAGACCCATCTGCTGGATCTGCCTTCCAAATACTCAAACATTTCATATAGACCAGCTGGTAAATACAAATGATTCCACAAGGGAAGGTCAAACCACAGGGCTGCTCAGCTGGGATGTTAACATTGTCACTGTAGAAACAACTTTATCTACAAGAGACAGCTGGTGAAAAGACCCCGTTTGCTCTAAAGATGGTATCATAAACTAATCTTAATCTAAAATAGTCTGGAAGGAAGGAAGGAAGGAAGGAAGGAAGGAAGGGAGATGAAGGAATTTATTGGCTCATGTCACTGTGAAGTTGAAGAAAGGTGCTCAGCTGAATGGCACCATGAGGGTTTTCCATCCTTGTGCCACGTGTCCCTGACAGCTCCACCCTGCCTCAGCCTCCACTGGACAGACAGGGTGACCAGCCCAGCAGAGAGACATGATCCAACACTATTTCCATGTTCTTTCCCTGGTCTAAATCATCGGCTTAGGCCCTGACTGGTAGCACAGTGGATAAGGTGCCAGCCTGCGAACCCAAAGGTCGCAGGTTCGATTCCCCAGTCAGGGCACA
Source organism: Noctilio leporinus (assembly GCA_004026585.1). Taxonomy (NCBI): domain Eukaryota; kingdom Metazoa; phylum Chordata; class Mammalia; order Chiroptera; family Noctilionidae; genus Noctilio; species Noctilio leporinus. The sequence goes on along the minus strand of PVIW01003267.1, from coordinate 164,942 downwards.
TAACCAGGTTGCAAACCAGGTCTCCAGTCAGGTCTGTGGCTGGAGGCAGGTGAAAGGCAACCATACATTGATGTCTCTTTCCCTCTCTGCCTCTCTCTCTTCCCCTCTTTCTAAAAATAATTAAAATCTTAAATAAATAAATAAATAAATAAATCATCAGCTTACTCCAAACACCCCAATGTATAATAAGGGACCTGTTTGGCGGCTATAATTTCTTTGAGGGTTTAATTTCCTTAAAGAAGAGGAATTAATTTTGGACTTTCATTTTTCTTCAGTAAACAGTGGTGTAAATATCCGCCAAGGTCTAGTCAGAAGAAAATGACTGCCATGGTTGTTTCAATTGGGAGATTTTAACGTAAAGAACTGTTAAATAAAACGATTCGGGCGGATGATAGAAGACGGGCAGGTGTCCAGAGGTGGCAATTGCAAAAGGGCACGGCGACTTCTTGGCTGAGGGGAGAGCACGGAAGGATGCGGAGAGGGGCCGCCCGACCCCAGGCTGCCGTCCTGACGTCTTCAGAGACAGCAAGGCTCCCGGGAGCACACTGAACAGAGAAGCTTGCTGGAGGGGCAGCTGCCTGGCCTCCTTAACGGGAGGGTTATGGTAACAGAGGGCACAACCTGGAAGTCTTTCTGCTGCTCTGGCCCTGTGGGGACCCTTTGTTGGCCTCAGTTGATGAAGCCTAATCTTCCTCCATCCAGCAAAGGAGAACTGTTTACACAGTCCAGCTCCAGTGTCCCAAGCAGAGCAAAGAAGGACGAAGAGATGATCAATCCATAACTGGAACAGGCAATGGTTTGTTTGGCCTTTTATCTCTGGTAAAAGGATGAGAGGGCTTGCTTCTGTTTGGGGCACTTTGGAGATGCTGTATCTGGGCAATGCTGTCAAAACGTCACGGTGTCTCTTCCTGGGAAGGCAGGTTGGACATGGAGATGGACGTGGAGCTGGGAGCCACATGGCTTTCATTTATGTCCCATTCAGACCTACTAGGGGGCGATGAGAGCTGACCGTCCCCCTTCTCTGCTCCTGCTAGGAGACAGGGGATTGGCAGAGCAGCAAGAAAGCAGCAGCTCCCTCGCTCCACACCAGGCTTCTCTGGAAAAGGCGGCCGAGGGATTCCACACGGCTTCATGGGGCATCACACTGGGCTGCATTTGCTGGGGGTGGGGCCTCTGCTCCTGGGGACACCCGGAGCACTGCTTTGCTGCCCCCTGCGGGACATGGTTGATGGCCGAGCCCTGCACTGTGCTCTTTTCTCTCCCTCGTCAAGGAACCCAGGGGCGCTGTGCCGCGGCCTCCTGCAGGAGGCACCAGGGTAAACGGTGATAAAATCCTAAATTGTCAGATTGTGGCCACAGGAGAAAGCCTCTTGCCCAACTTCTGTTACAGCGGTACCTGCGTCCCCTCTCATGCCTGTTTCTTGTCACCAGCCAATACTGAGTGTTGCTGAGCTCCCTTCGCCTCATGGTGCTGACAATGGTCACAGGACAATTATGCCTGATTCCTCACGGCAGCTGTTCAGAAGACCTGTCAACAGGTCTGCCCGTCCTGTGAGAGGCCAGGCGCCAGCGCGGGCCCTGGACTCAGAGGACGCAGGCATTTGCACGGATGCATCAGTGCTGCGGTACTTCTCAGAGGAACCTCCGAGCCACAGGGGCCAGCGTGATAAGCCAGTCCAAGTTAGCGCACACCTCGCCCTGCACAGGGGAAGGCAAGCTCGAACACAGCACAGGCCGAGCCTTCGGAGAGCTGGTGGTGCAGGCAAACAGGTGCCGGGCTGTGAGGGCTCTGAATAAAAGAGGAAACGCTGAACGTTCATCCGTCACCGGGGTGGGAGGCAAGCCGGCCATTTCCCCAAACAGCACTTCTCGTCAACAAACAGTGGCCATAAAAGCAGAGGCTTCGAAACTTTAAGAGGCCATAAACCCTTTGGCAACAGCACAGGCTCTGAGAACATAAACATGAATAAATAAAAAACCAAAGCTGCTGCAAGACCGAGCCTCGTCCGGAAGGATGCAGATCAACAGACTCTTAGAGGAAAGAAACACACAGGCCACTCTACCCGACAGCATTTCACATGAGCCTCGGGTAGCTGCCACCAGGCACCCAGGGTCCCCCACGCCCTGGGCCAAGCTGTCAGCTTCTGTCCAGCCAATCAGGGAGTACGAGTTGCTACACACAGTTGATGCCATTTTTTGGTCCACCAGATGGAGACCTTGTGGAACAACTCATAGGCCTGCAGACAGTCTGCTCTGAGGGGGAGAGGGTAGCCCTCTGCTTCTGGGGATGCAGGCACATTGCACCCTGAGCTACCAGGTCCCCATTCAGCCTCCCAACCAAGTACCTCAGCTCAGGGCAAAGAGACCGGCTTGTCAGGCCCTGCCTTCAGGGAGGGATGTGTGTGAGGCGGCTTTCCACGTGGAAAGTCTGACATTAAATGCCAGGTTTCTCCATTGAGAGCCGGCTGCAAAGACCCTGCAGCCTGCTCACACCAAGGTTTTATCCTCAGTTTAAAAACATTCTTTCACCTGCAGACCTCTGAGCAGTGGCTGTAAAGAAAGGCCACCAGGCCCTTGGATCAGAATTAATATGTCTCATTCCTCCTGTTGGATCTCAATGGGACACTTAACACCCAGACAGCATCCATGTAGCTCCTCTCCCACGCCTGCATGTCAAGGCTGTGAGCTTGGTCCAGCTTCAGGGAGTACACGCAACAGAATTTGAGTTGAGGGCATTTTCGGGGGGCAGGGGTGTCTCTCATTTTCTCATCTTCTTTTCACCTGTAAGCACACCTTTCCACTCAAGTGCCACAAAACACTCTTTTATCAGGGCTGAAAAAAGACATATAAACCAGGACTTGGAAGAGGCTAGACAGAGACTCTATTAAAGCCACTGCAAGGAGGCAGACTGGCCAATAGGAATACAGCAGAATGAGACATGAACCTATTAGACTGTCATTCTAGGTCCCCTGAGCACTTTTATGTGCCAGGGTCACGCTGGGTGATGGAGACATAAGCAGTGTGGGGGCAGAGGGAAAAAGCCTGAGCAGGCATTTGAGGGCAGCCGTGCCCTTGGGACGATGCATTGTCATTCTCAGAGGGTCTGTTTGGGGACAGGTCTAATCCTTAACCTTCTGGTAAAGAAATGGATGCAGAGAGATAATAAATTATACTTAGCCTTTCCAAAAATAATAATAAAGCCTGTGACTGTTTCTAAATCCCAGGAATCCTGTGTTAGGAAACCTCTGAGTTTATCTGACTGCTCTAACGAAAATATTGGGTTGGCCACAAAGTCCATTATGTTTTTTTCCAGTAAGATGGTCCTAGTGGTGTTTAGTTATCTTTAACTTCATTTGACGCAATTTTGTTAGGTTATATTAGATGACAGCTGTCATATCAGTGTGCGTTAAAAAAAAAAAAATTGGTGAATTTTTGCGTAGCCATTTTAATATTGAAGATAGAAGAAAATAAGTGACATTTTGGCATATTATGCTTTATTATCTCAAGAAAGGTAAAAATACAACTGAAATGCAAAAAAACAAAGATTTGTACTGTGTATGGAGAAGGTGCTGTGACTGATCAAATGTGTCAAAAGCAGTTTGCAAGGTTTCGTTCTGGAGGTTCCTCCCTGGACGATGCTCCATGGTCAGCTAGGCTAGTTGAAGTTGACAGCCATCAAATCAAGACATTAATTAAGAACAATCAATATTATACTTTGTGAGAGATAGCCAATATACTCAAAATATCCAAATCAATAATGTTATTGGCAAACATGAAAAAGGTTTCTTATTCTACAGAAAAAACTAAACAGACTTTTCGGCCAACCCAATATCGTAATCTGGGTAGTTTAAACAGCATTCATTTCTCACTGCTCTGGAGACTGGCAGATTCTGTGTCTAGTGAGGGCCCACTTCCTGTTTGCAAGTGGCCGGGGACACTTTCACTGTGTCCTCTCATGGCGGAAGCATTCATGAGGTCTCCTCCCTCGTGACCTAATCACTTCCCAAAAGCCTCACCCCTAAATGCCATCGTAATGGGGATTAAGGTTTCAACACGTGGGTCTTAGGGAAACACAGACCATAATGTGGGCCAAGCAACCAACAAGGCCTAAGTGTTACCTGATGAAGACAGGAGGGGCTATCATTGTTCTTTTGGGGAGTCCGAGAAGTTAGGGGTCATCCCACAATATCTTCTTTTACATTGGCTAATAAAAACAAGACATCGAGTTTTTTTCATTCTCATGAAAAATTCCCCTTTTTTCCACATAAAAACCTTCTTCCTCATGCCAATATAGGGCAACTTATATTTTTAAAAAACCTCTGGGCACCAAATGCTTTCTATTTAATCCTCACAACACTCCTAAGAGGCTGGCATCCGATTTTGTGGATGAGGGCGTGGAAGCTAAATCACCTGCCAGAGAGTGACATCGCTGGCCATGATCTACCCATGACCTAGCCATGATCTATCTAGTCAGCTCCGAAGCTAACACATGCCTTTTCCAGTACTAGCAACACTCTCATAGACTTATTTGCTGCACATGAGCAAGGAGCAAATGGAGCAGATAAATAAACTCAATGCCACTGGCCTTTCTCTGGCAGGGGTGCTTCCAGAGACAGGCAGGGAGCAAGTGCACTCTCTGCTGCACACAGGACGGGTGGGGCCGTGTCAATCCCCTCTGACAGCCACACCTCAAGCTGTGGAACTCCAGGGGAACAGGAAGTGGAGAATGGAATGGCAGCCACCGGGAAAGGATTCTGGGGTACCATAGGCTCTTTGCAAATGCCTAGACTCATGTTCCCATAGGAATGGAGATGGGATACCTGAGTCGATCCCTAAGTACCCCACCCCCCAGCCAGGTACATCTGCTCAATTGGCTGGATCTCATTAGTCACTGGTGTGGAGCTGAGCTTCTCCAGCAGAAGCAGACAGCAATGTGTGTGTATGCCCTTGAACACAGAAATTTTCAACCTCTTTCACCTAATGGCACTCATAAACTAATTACTAAAATTCTGCAGAACACCAGAAAATATTATAATTTTTAAAAAGATTTTACTTATTATTTTTAGAGAGAGGGGAAAGGAGAGAGACAGCGAGGAAGAGAAACATCAATGTATAGTTGCCTTTCACCTGCTTCCAGCTAAGGACCTGGTTGGAGACCTGGCTTGCATCCTGGTTATGTGCCCTGGCTGGGAATTGAACCAGAGACCTTTGGGTTCGTAGGCCGGCCCCTTATCCACTGTGCCACCAGATAGAGCTGTAGTTTTTGCTGATCTGACAAAAATAGGTATCATTCCCACCAGACATCTCTAGTGTTGACTTTTGTTATTTTTTTAGTTGACAACGTAAGAGGGAAAAGGTCAGTGCCCCTGATTAAACTGTCAGGTATTGCATGTTTTAAGAATTCTTGTGGTACAGGGGTTGAAAGTTGTTGCTCTAACAGAATCCCTCTGCTGATACCACCATAAAACCTGGGAATGTGACAGAGCCCAGAGCCGACTTAGAGAAACGCATTCATTCATTCATTCAGTCATCAGACACTGTGGGATTCCTCTTACACAACCAGCTATTGATGTGGTAGAAGTGGTCCGGGCTTCTGAGAAAGACTTGTTTTCAAATCTTGGCTCTGCCACAGCCCATGTGACCTTGAGAAAATTGCATGACCTTTCTGTGTTCTCCTGAGTAAATCTACTTCATGAAGCCCTGAAGGAATGAGATGGGAGAGCACCTGGAATGACAGTAGCACGATGTGATCGAGAGCATGAACTGCGTTCCCGCTAGTCAGGGTCCCCACCTCTTTCCTTCACAGCAGACACGGACCTTCTGTGGCTTCAATCTGTGGCCAAAAGTTTCAAATCTGTGACTTCTGTGTGAAACAAGAAGGCTAAAGTACGCTGACAAACTAATTACATGCACCCCCTTCCTTCAGAAAAAGAGAGAGGAAATAGAAAGAAGAGGGTGGGGCAGGGAATGGGGCATTTTCAGGGAGAGAATGGGAAGGGTTTTCTGAGATGGACCTTGTCTCTCTGTAGGGAAGTTACCAGGTCCATTTGGGAATACGGTCTCAGGGGAGCTTCCCTGTGGCTTTGGAACCTGGTAGGGAGCAGAAGCTGGAAGGACTTAGAGGAAGTCTCAATGGAAACTTAAAGAACTTGAAAAGGTTTTTTCCCTTGAGGTATAATTGACACCTAACATTACATTAATTTCAGGTATACAGCAAAATGATTCGATATTTGTATGTATTGCAAAATGATCACTAGAATGAGGCTAATTAAGATCTGTGACCCCGTATAGTTACAGCCTTTTTTCTTGCGATGAGAACTTCTAAGATCTACTCTCTTGGCAACTTTGAAGTATATGATAAAGTATTGTTAACTATAGTCACCATGCTGTATGTATATCACATCACCAAAACTTATTTATTGCATCATTGGAAGGTGGACCTTGTGACCTGTTTATAGAAACGCGATTATCTTTGAGGAGGCCTCAGGTGAGGGCTTAAAGGAAAAAGGGAAAATCTTATTGGAAAATGGTATGTAGTAGTGGCAGAAACTTTACCAGCACAGTTGCCAAAGTAACATGGAAAGTAAAAAGAGTACCTATTGCCCAAGGTGACCTGGCTGAGATGGTCCCAGCAGAGCACTGAAGGTGTCGTCTGATGTCTTCTTGCTGCTTCTGGTGCAAGGTGAGAAAAGAGAGAGAAGTTACCGAAGGACTGTTAAATAAAAGAGAGCCAGAACTTCCTGGTTTGGGAAATTCTTAACCCCTCTAGTTGGCAAATGATGTGTTAAAATTAGGAAAGGGCTCCTAGGCAAAAATCAAGTATAGGGCACTGTCAGGAAAACCTGGTGTAAAGACGAATCCAAGGTGCCGCCACGTCTTAGTCTGCTTGACCGATCATAACAAATAACAAATGCCACAGGCAGGGTGGCTTCAACGACCCTGTCCTATGAAAAGGCTTATACTCCTGGCTGGTGGCACAGTGGATAAGGGACCAGCCTGTGAACTCAAAGATCGCTGGTTCGATTCCCAGCCAGGGCACATATCCAGGTTGCAAGCCAGGTCTCCAGCCAGATTCGTAGCTGGAGTCAGGTGAAAGGCAACCATACATTGATGTTCTCTCCCTCTCTGCCTCTCTCCCTTCCCCTCTCTCTAAAAATAATAAATAAAATCTTAAAAAAAAAAAAAGAAAAAGAAAAGGCTTATACTGAAGATTCTTGCAGCTGAGGCTTTTTTTTTTTTTTTTCCTAGTGGAGTGAGCCCCAGTAAGAATCACAGGATACCTACAAAGTTTATAAGGGAATTACATTGGGAAAAATACTGTCAGCTTGGGGTGAAATGGATAGACAAAAGAGACTGAAAATGTGCCTCTGGACTCTGAAACTTCTATAGGCAGGAAGCAGGCTGAGAAAACTACACAAACACAGAAAAAACAAGGATAAGTCAAAGGGTGGAAACAGAAGCCAATGAAGAAGCCAAGAGCCATGAAAAATTATTCTGAAGAACTGTCGATTTGTACCCAACTGGATTTCAGAATTGCTGTGAACCAGTGACTTCAGTGCATCTCTAATTTCCACCTTCTTGACGGGGGATCGACAACCATGGTCCTATGCTTGTTTTACCACTGTATGTTGTAAATTCATTGGTGGGCTAGGGGCTCAGGAATGGGCTTCAGGGGCTACATCCACAGCCTGTCTGCAGTGTCAAGTGCTAGAGCTACCATGTGGGTAAGGACAGCAGCCTGAGAGAGAGGAGTGGTGACCCAAATCAATGGCATAGCACATGTGATATATTACAATCCCTAAATCAGACACCTAAGAGATCTCAGAGGGACTGAAATCCTGGACAAGGAGGGGACCCAAGATTAAAAACTCACAAGTTAACGAGTAGTTGGGAAGTTCATGGAAAGATGAAGAGTGCCTTAACTGGTGGTCAGACTGGTGAGGCCTGGACATGCAGGCTACTGATGACTTAGATAGACAGACAGACCAACAGGCAAATAGGAATATAGGTATAGGCTGGATGGATGAATAAATGAGGGAAGAGATGGATGGCTAGATGATAGGTAGATAAATAGAGGATGGGTATATATAGGCATGTATATATCCAGCTTTCTGAATAGGATTGATGGATTGACGGTGAAGAAGTTCAGAGCATGTCAACCCAAAATAAGCCATTCTGGCATATTGATTACTTTGAATTAGAAGCACTTAAGAAACAGCAGGTATAAGAGGGGCATTCTTCCTCCTTTTCTGTCTGGAAAGGAGATAAAACTATGTGAAAGGCATCCTGCTGTGACAGGAGAAAGAAAGACAGATATTATCCTGAGATATATAAAATTTGGGGCCAAGAGATCTGTAGAAGCAAATGGTGTGAAACTCACCCTTGTGTTCCTAGTTACTTCTTCACCATTTACTACCCTTAGCCCAAAACCCCTCTGTCTTGTTAATTTTACGCTACTTTATTTTTTTCTTTGTCTAAAAAGCAGAAAGCTTTCTGCTGTGGTACCTTCTTTGGGTCTTCATTATTTTGTGAAGACTCCCATTCATATGTAAAAACTTAATAAACCTTATGTCCGTTTCTCCTGTTAATCTTATATCAGTTTAATTCTTACATCCAGCTGGAGACCCAAAGAGGGAAAAGGGGAATTTTCCTCCCCTATAGTGGATGGGTGGATAGATAGGAAAAAAAAAAAAAAAAAAAAAAAAAACAGAAAGAGAGAGAAAGAAAGATAAAAAGAGAAAGAAGAAAACTGTGGAGAAAGTACAAGGTCAGTCCCGAAAGTATTGAGCCAGTGTCAATATAATTAAAACAGTTTGGGTGGCTGATACTTTTGGGACAGACCTCGTATTTCATTTATTGTATTTCCAAAATGTGGCCCAGGAGCAAAGAAAGAACATGGAAGTGTAAAAGAATGAGAATCCAGAATGCAAATTACTTGCTTTAAAAGCCCATCACACTTCAGGAGGGTTTTAGAGGCAAAGTTCAGTGGTCCCGAGTTTCCCTGTTCTGGATACGTGTGATAGGTACATTTTTTTTTTTTTTTTAAGATTTTATTTATTATTTCCAGAGAGAGGGGAGGGAGAGAGACAGAGAGGGAGAGAAATATCAATGTATGGTTGCCTTTCACTGCCTCCAGCCATAGACCTGGCTGGAGACCTGGCTTGCAACCTGGTTATATGCCCTGGCTGGGAATCGAACCAGTGACCTTTGAGTTCACAGGCCGGTATCTTATCCACTGTGCTACCAGCCAGGGCGATAGGTACGTTTCACAGCAATTTTACCCTGTACTAACCAGGACATCAAAATAACATAAAATAGAACCCTAAGAACCACAAAGTGCCGTTTCTGTCCCTTATATCACATGAAAAAATGAAAGAAGAGTTGATCAGACGGACCTGGAGAGAAGGCTGGTTCTTGGGCATTTCACCTTGAGCTCCGACACCCCACAGCCACATGGTCCTTCTCTTCTCCCCAGCACAAGGTAAAGGGTGTGATATTTTGTCTGCTTCCTAGGATGTGTCAAGCAGCTCAAGCAACTAACTATTCTAAAGAATGTGGCAATTTGGGGGTCAAAGACCCTATGCAGGACAAACTAGTGTCAAGTAATAATCACGCAATGGGACAGCCAAGTGGAGTCTGCTGGGGGCGCGGCAGAATGGAGCCAGTGGGACGTTCCGAGTTCTAATCCCCCTTGAAAGCCGAGCTGCAGAGTCCAGCCGTTCGCCACATGCATATTTTTCTGTGCATAAAGCTGATTATCTACCATTACCTGGAAACAAAGAAAAATTGCCTGTAATTACACTAGACTGAAAAAATAGCGACTTCTGGAAGTTTTTTGACTCCCTTCCTACCATGCCCATTAATGGATATAAAGAGGAAATAATAAAGCATTGATTTAGTGTAATGCAATAGATCAGGGCATGATTCACATCTTAGGAGGTGGGTAAGAAGGATCTACCTTTAAAGAACGCCAATTAAAGTAATTACCATTGTTACAAAAATTACTGTTTAAAAAAGACTGAAGTCCTCTATTGGAGAACACTTCAGAAAGCTGGGGGAGAAAACCCACACAACCAGCATGATTAAGGAGAGAACAAAAGCCAAGCGTTGTTTAAACGGAGCTGCTGAAATCCTCCTGGGCCTGGTGGTGGGAAGTCACTGCTCCTGAAAGCTTGTCAGACTTTCTCAAGTCTTCAAAGAGCTGTCAGCAATATTCCAAGGGTGGGAGGTGGGCTGACATGTGAGCACTGCTGCACGTGGCGGGGTGACGGCTGCCGCCTTCTTTCTTTTTCTGAACTTGTCTGCGGACAAGGTGGCATCCTATGGCTCCTCATTCTGGACGCAGTTGAGGATGGGCCCCCGGGGTGAGGCAGCCGGATCTGAAACACCGCCCTCAGGCTAGAAAGAAAATTACAGAAGAAACAGTAACGGGCTGTGCCCCCAGCCCAGCAGAGGTAGGGGATCCGGGAAGAGAGTCCGAATTCTGTCTGGATTACCTTTGTGCTCTCAGTTTGATGCTAGAAAGATCTAATCGGGACTTAATGTTGGTGGGGATGTTTTCAAATTATGAGGGAAAAGACTGTTTTATGAATTTCAAGTGTGCTGCAGGTGGATATTTTTTGTAAAGTACCCTAAAAATTATTCAGTATAAACATGAAATGAATAAAACAAATATGAACTATAAGCCCCATGACTTTGTTATTAGGCTCAGCAGAAAATAAAAGTTATTCTCTCCAGTAAATTTAACTGTTTAGCTGTAATTAGCCACAAAGTTATTAAAAGCTTGCCTTCAATTTCTGTATCTACCTCTCTGGGCCACACTTTCAGCATCTCTGCTCTAGACCAGCAGATCCCAAAGTTGCCACTGGAACACTATTACTCAAGGTGACCACAAGAACATGGTTCTAATTGTCAATAAGGTTTGCAAAAAGTTAGATATCCTTTTGAACATTTAGGATGCATGGTGGCATAGTAAAGGCTATGAGAATTCTGTAAAGAAAGGTAAAAGTGACTTGCTTTTATCGAACTCAGTTTTCCAAATTTATTTGCTTGCTCTCTCTTTCCTTCCTTTATTTTTTTCATCCTTTACTCTTCACCCAAGGATATGTTCATTGACTTTAGAGAGAGAGGGAGGGGAAGGAAGGAAGGGAGGGAGGGAGGAGGGAGGGAGGGAGAGAGAGAGAGAGAGGGAGATTGGTTGCCTCCCATATGTGCCCCAACCAGCAAATCAAACCTGCAACTGTGCCCTGACTGGGAACCCAACCCTTAAACCCATAACCTTTTGGTGTACAGGATGACTCTCTAAGCAATTGAGCCACCCACCCAGGGCTTTCCCTCCTTTTTAGTTGTATTTGTTTACTTAATTTGTTTTTGCACAAGACCTGCAATATTTACTCAACTGCATTCCACCAACAGATGCTAAAGAATGCTGGCCCTCGGTCAGGCCTTACAGAGTCTGGCTTGCCGGGAAGAAGGCAGCTGGTAGCGCTGGACCCCAAAGTGAGAGATGCGCTTGCATCAGCCAGCTGTTGCCAACCCAAGTTGACCCTGCGATGGTGATGCTGCAGCCACTTGCAGACCTTGTCAAACAGCCCAAGGAACTGCTTCCAGTGAAACTCAGGTGCCTCTTTAATTGCTTAAGCTGCAGCAGATAAGAATTCCAGCTGTTATTGCTACTATATTTTAGCTGTTGCCATGCACGCTGGGACACAGTGGCCTTTCGCAGACGTCTGTGCATGGAATAAACTCAATCGAGTGTAAGACTACGAGTAACACCAAGGAGCTCCAGCGCACCAGCTCTAGTGACACCAGTTACCCTTCTCTGGGCTCAGTCATGCTAGGCCAAGAATGCGCTCTCCTAATTAGTTGGCATCAGGCACGCATCCCATGGTGCAGTCAATGTCCTTACACTAGGCCCTCAGATGCTGGTAGGAAGTACATTTGAGTCACTAAGCTTCCTGATTCCCCTCTAACAAAACAATTCCAGTTTCTGCACATGGAACCCCAAGCATCGTTCACAGTGGGGGCAGTGGAATGAGACGTCTGGTTGTACCAGGACTTGACTCACCATTGGTTTTAATAGTTATAGAGGCAATCGGCTATTCTAGAAGACTGCTGACCTTCAAAGATTTAGGATTTTCCGCTCTCGTGTCACGGATCAAAGGCACAGCAAAGTCCAGACCACATACTTGTCTACTGTTCAATCTCCTTACTGTTTCCTGCTTTCGTAATACTATTTTGTGTTCCTGTGGGATGATCACTTTGCCATCTACTCTGCTATAAGTCATCCTGAGCCACAGGAAACATATTTCCAGGCTGGGGGGAGGAGGGATGTTTCTGGTAATGGCAGAGATATATATAGTATTTAGTCAGAAAATGTAGCCACTTGTCTGCACGTTACACCAGCTCTTCACGATTCTGACACAGACTGCCAGCTACTGCAGGCACCAAAACTCTTTCACTGACAAAATGTATTATTGGGAGGTCGGCTGACTATGTCACAGGCTTCCATACGGTTATAAAATAGGCTAGCAAACTCCTGGCTATGCCTCTCAGGGAAGATCAGAGCCTGGTTTCCCTCCCCATGATAAAGGTCAGCCGTGGGCACTGATTCTGACAGATGGACTGCAGCAGAAGCGATGGCTGCTGGTTCTCCGAGGTGAACTCACAGAGGGTGCAGTTTCAGTCTAAGCTCCCACGTAGGAAGTTTTGCTGTCCTGAAGCGTCCTGCTGGACAGACCATGAGCAAGACCACATGCAGAGAAATGGCCAAGCGTGAGGAGACCCAGTTATTCCAGCCCGAGGGCCAGGCAGCGGGGAGAAGATGTCCTCAGCAGCTCCTGATTTGTGAGGGATGTGCCACATCCCAGGGCACACCCTGGGACCACACTGCTTGGTTGGCTTCTCCCGTCATAGGTGAGGAGCTCTGTCTGGTCCAGGCCTGTGGCCACCGCCTGCAGCTTCCACAGGCTCACTTCACTCACTCAAGCATTTACAAAGGGCCCCTGGAGCTGTGGGCGCAGAACAAAGCTGATCATGTCTTGCTGCGCTGCAGGAGCAAGGAGGATGCTCATATCTTCATTAGCAGCAGGATGAGCCAGCGCCAACCAGGGCACTGTGCAGCTAGGACAGAAAAATTGGGCAGAGAGATCTCTTGTGTTGCTGTGGTTGCAATGGAAACAGCTACTAATTTTCTTGCAGTGCTTCTGTAAGGATCAAATGGCACCATAGAGGTAAGGTGCTTTCCCCAGTGCCTCCCATGCAGGAAGATAGGCTATTCTTGCTGTTATTACACACCATCTCAGGTTTAACATGCCCCGTACTGAGCTCTGCACCTTTCCTCTGCATCTCCCATACCTGCTCCATTCCGGTTCATGGCATGTTATCCTTCTAGTTATTCAGCCAAAACACAAAAAGAAAAACAAAAACAATACATAAACCCCAAACTGAAAGTCATCCCGTCTCCTTTCTTTCTCCCAAGTTTCCCATCCAACCCAACGGCAGGGCTTCATGGCCTTGTCTTTAAAAATAGATTTGGAATTGACGCTGCTTACTCCTCACTGTCCCTTTTGTCCACGTCCACTGCCTCCCCTGAGCACAGCTAAGGTGTGCGAGCGGCCCCACCCGCTGCCAGGAGACTGGTGTTTACGCAAAAGTGGTATCAACTCGTTTGCTCGAAATCCTGATGACCTCAGGATTCAATGATCTGGCCCCAAGGGTTGGAGCAGGGTTAGAGGTCAAGTCTTCCTGGATTGCCGCGGAGAGTGGCAGGTTTCCACATCTATTCCCTACCACCACTTGCTTGCCGTGGGGTAAACGTCGGGGGAAGGGGGATGCACATTTTCTTGGCAGTTAAAAATCTTGTTGAACTGGGATGGGTCACAGGATCTGGGTTTTAGCCCAGACTCTGATATTTACAACCTGAAGGAGGCCACTCTACAGCCGAGGAACCTACCATGACCCCGTGAAATTGGTCACTCTCTAGTTTCTCAGCAGGTCCAGGTAGTGGAAGTCACTGCAGGTCCCAGGTGGGCTTCAGACACGAGCCTTATCCATAACTGTAGAAAAGAACTAGAGCATTTTGTGTGCCACCCATGCTTCATAGCCAACCGCATTTTCCTTCTTGCTTTTCTCGTTGCACTCATTTATTTACTTAGCAAATGCTCACCTGACATCCACCTAGGCTACAGAAGTTAGCGGGTGATGAGTCTTACCTCCAAGGGCCTCCGTTTCCCCTCTCCCCCTCTGCCTCCATCTTTTCTCGCTCTCTGCGCTGTGGACCTTATGCTGCCCTCCGGGTGCAGCTCATGGCCTGTAGGCAAGAAAGGACGTTGGTTCCTGTGCCGAGTGTTCTCGTTGGGAAAATGACGGCCCTCAGCAGGCCTGGCTGATACCCCCTGGCAGATCCCAACATTCTGGAACCCCATATGCATGACAAGTAGGGTGGGCAACCTGTCAGCATGTGGACTTCAGGGAATAGTTGAGGAGGAAGCAATGGGAAATGCAGGCGAGCAATGACTAAAGATTTACTGGGACAAATGTGTCAGGAGCTGTGGGTTCTGTAGGGATGGGTTTGTCAGTGTCGGCATCTGCAATATGGCACGAGGCCCAGGCATAGCAGGTGGCCTAGACACAGCCCTAATTGATAGCTTAATTAAGGAATTAGGTAGGTTATAACTTCCAACCTACAGCCCGGGTTAGCTAAATTTTATTATCTTCCCTTCCCATAGAAAAACACACAGAAGTAAACGAGGAATGGGTGTCATCCACCCAAGAGCCTTTGCTGAAATGGTTTGGCCCACCTGTACGTATACATCGGAAGAAAAACAGTGTTTTCGGGAGACGCTTCCTCCACCTGCTGGGAGCTGCTCCAGAGAACCCCAAAAGGCAATGATTTACCCTTTTCCCATAAGAACATGCGGAATTGCCTTCCGGAGATGAGAAGCATCATCTCCAACAGCCAGACTAGAGCTTTCAGAGTGAAATGAGTGGTCTGCCAAGGCATGAAGAAGACATAAAGTCCTTCCATTTCTGTGCACAAGCTCTGTGGAGGCAAACTACCATGTGCTTTTGAGCACAGTATTGGCCAGCTCCCTCTGGAACCAGGAAATGTCTTGGCTCCAAGGGTTGTGATGGGTCTTGAACTTCTTCCCCATTCTTTAAGGAAGCCTGGCCTTGATCCTTATTTCAGTGTGACCCCCAGTATCAACAGCATCAATATCTCTTGGGAGCTTACAAGGACAAGAGAATCTCAGAACAAATCCCAGACATATGGAATCAAACCTGCATTTCTACCAAGATCTCCTGGTAATTTCTAAGCACATTAAAGTTTAAGAATCTGTGACCTGGAAAATAGATAGTACAGGCCAACTTCCAGTTAAAATGAACCCTTTCCTTAAAAATTCTGTGTAACTTGAAACTATGAGGAGCAAGGTCCATGAAATATAGAGGCCACTGGAGGAAGCCTGTAACTGAGATCCGACACATTTCTTTAAATATAAATGTGACGCTGGGTTTCGCAACAGAAGTGATGCCAGGTGGTAAGAGTCTTAGTTACACGTGGGAGGGGATACAAAGCCACGGAGAATATAGAAAAAGGAGACGGGGGACACTAAAGGCTTCACAATTGTGCCACTAGCCTGGTGGGTGATGTCTGTCATGTGTGCAAATGGAAAGTACTCTTCCCACTGTGGGGTGCTGTAGACTTTTGACCATTGACCAAGCTACTGACACTGCAACCCATAAAATTAAGAGACCAGCTGTACCTCTTTGTTGGTGTCTTATGTCAGGAAAGCCCCTTAGTTATTTTCACACACACACACACACACACACACACACATCCAACTTTGCTACTCTCCAGATCACCACTGCCTGAGTTATTTTCAGGGAGGCCCTGGGGCCCCAGAAAGCAGTGACAGGAAACCACTGGAAGGACATACGTTCATGTCATGAACAGCCTTGAAAGTCAGCTGAGTGACTGTGGGGAACCACTGAGGTTTTTAAGCAGGAAAAGGACATAATCCAAGTTGGGCATTAAAGGTACGATTTGAGATTGTGCAGTTTAGTAGAAAGTTACTGCAATAGCCCTGGTGAGTGTCACTGAAGGCTTTGACGACAGTTTTTGGTATTTTAGTTGCAATTGTAGTGAACACATGTTACTTTATTCTGATAGACGCTTACGGCCCGCAGAAGACATTCAGTAGCACCAGGTTGAATGAATGAATGCGGGTGACTTAGGTAAATCATTACACAGGTCAATCTACACAGTAATGCAATTAAACCTTACATTTTGTTGAGCTCTTTTCACACACATTAACTGGACCGAAATACCATTTCTTGAATATTTGCAACTGGGATCATTGGTTGGTAGCTTTTACACGTAACTAGTTTATCTTGTTCCCTCACTCTCAGGTTGAGCACTGTCTGGCTGCAGGCAGGGTACGCAGGGTGTCTGCCTTCTGCCTTTGAGGTGCTGTGAGGTGAGGTGGAGCGATGGAGAAAGGTGAGGGCTGGTTCTTTTCTCAAGGCCAAGGCCATGGGTGACTCTGGCCTCCTTTCTTCATCCATACGTTGTCCACCAGGAAATGAGAATTTTTGGTCTGCCTGGTCTGAGTCCACTGGAGACCTGAATGAGCCTGCTGGGCTTGGGTGTGGCCTGTCATTATAAGGCAGTATTTCAGCTCTGCTGCCCTAAGCATGGACATAGTTATGCCAGGCTCCTTTTGGCCTCTTGTCCTCAGGTGAAGCTGCCAGGTGACCAGGTTCTGGGTAGGTAAGTTGTTCCTGCTTTTCATCAACACAATTCATCATAAAATGACATCTGGCTTTCTTCACAGGCGTCCTGCTTTATCCTGTCAGCTTCAGTTAGGCCCTACTTTCCCATACTCCACTCAGCTTCCTTACATGTAACTCATACAGATCACAGTGGATTTTTAAAATACATTGTACAGATTCTGTCTCAGGACTCTGATTAAACTCATAAACTCCATCTGGTGTTACAAAAGCTGTTTCAAACCTGAAATCCTTCTCTGAGGTTATTTGCCAACAACCTGTCCATAAATTAATAGTCATGGTCTGTTTATTAGTTTCCAGGATTTCTAATAGTATATTGATTCTGGGCAGAAGCTTAGCATCTGGTTTGACTAAAGAGTTGGATTTTCTACAAACCATGCAATCTAATCATATATCTGATATTGAAACAAACACCAATTCGTGGTCTTTAAATGCTGATGTGTGCACCAGGGCTGAGCCATACAGTTTGCAATGAGATGCTTATAAAAGAGAGAGAGCACCCTAGCTGGTGGCACAGTGGATAAGACACAGGCCTGTGAACCCAGGGGTCGTTGGTTCAATTCCCAGCCAGGGCACATAGCCAGGTCCATAGCTGGAGGCAGGTGGAAGGCAACCAGACATTGATGTCTCTTTCCCTCTCTGTCTCTCTCTCTTCCCCTCTCTCTAAAAATAATAAATAAAATCTTTAAAGAGATGGGGGGAGAAGGAGGAGGAGGGAAAGGCGGGGAGGAGGAGGAGAAAGGACAGGAGGAGTAATAGAGGAGGAGGAAGAGAAGGTCAATAAAGTGGATTTTTTTTTAATTTTAAGTTTTTTCCAAAGATTTTATTATTTTTAGAGAGGGGAAGGGAGAGAGATATCAATGTATGGTTGCCTTTCACCTGCCTCCAGCTATGGATCTGGCTGGAGACCTGGTTTGCAACCTGGTTATATGCTTTGGCTGGGAATTGAACCTGCAACTTTTGGGTTTGCAGACTGGCGCCTTATCCATTGTGCCACCAGTCAGGGCAATACAGTGGATTTTTTAACAGGGGCAATTTTATTCAATTTAGAGACCGTCCATTTTTCCAAGTTGATGCTCTTCTTTATGTGTGTGACAATAATCTTTAAAATATTTTTTAATAAATGTATTTGACAAAATAAAAATGGACAACCCTACAACCGGTGCCTTGCATTTGGGAGAATAATTTACTGATTCATGACATCCAAAGGAGCAGGCTACCCTGAACTAATGGAGTATCTGGTAATTTTTAAAAGGTGGGACAAGTTTCCTTTTCCCATCATCTTGGGGCCTGTAGAGCCTGCCGGGAACAGGACTTCTACAACGACAAATATGTTTGGGAGGCTGTGGTCCAAGGCCATTTTTGCTGGCTATAAACGGGGGCTGCATAACCAGAGGGAGCACACAGCTCTCCTTAAAATTGAAGATGTTTATGCTCGGGATGAAACAGAATTCTACCTAGGCGAGAGATGTGCTTATGTGTACAAAGCAAAAATCAACACAGCGACTCCTGGTGGTAAACCGAACAAAACCAGAGTCATACGGGGAAAGGTAACAACTCGTGCTCATGGAAACAGTGGCATGGTTCGAGCTAAATTCCGAAGCAACCTTCCTGCTAAGGCCATTGGACACAGGATCCGTGTAATGCTATACCCCTCAAGGATTTAAATTTATTAAAAAGTAAACAAACAGCCCTGACTGGTTGGCAGTCCTCTGGCAAAAGGGAAGGACTCCTGGTTGGAGCACATGCCTTGGTCAAGATGTCAAGGGGAGCCAACTGATGGATATTTCTCTCACACGTCAATGATTTTCTTCCTTTCTTTCTCCCTCCCTTCCCTCTCTCTAAGTAAATATTTTTTAAAGAGTAAAAACAAAAGATAGGACAAGTCCAGATTCAAAACCTCCTCCATCCCTTTCTGGTATGAATACACATCTGCCACTGTTTCTGATCAGGGCTGGCTGTGGGTAAAATGATGGGCTTCCAGACAGGCTTGACAGTAGAAGCCTTTAAGTCCAACATTGACTTAGTCAGCAGGAAGGGAATAGGGGGCATCTGACTCCCCCACTCACTCTCCCATATTGCCAGGTCTTCATATTTCTAAAGTTTTTGGAAAAAAAATTATTGCTAACTTGCTCTCAGTGGGCATCACTGATCTTCAGCTTCAGGGTAAAAATAAGACTGCACCCTTTCTCCACAGGCCACAGCAGCCTCCGGCAATCAGGACGTGCCTTCTACTTAGTGTCCCTGGCCGCAGGGCTACCAGCCTGTGACCACCTGCTGCATTTCCTGGCTGCCCCAGGAACCTTTCTGGTTTTCTGACCCCTTCTTCCTCCCCCAACTGAAAGAACCGGAAGGGAGCGAGCAAGGCAGCTCAAGAGGAGAAAAAGCAGTTTGCGAGTCTTTCCACGGAGGACCGGCATCTGCCGAGTTCTATCCAAAGCCCTGTCACGCACGTTCTTGGTGAAAGCCTCCCCAGCGGCCCTAGTGGGGAGTGTCTGTCTACTTTGTCCACCTCCTATTCCTCCCCACTTGGGACATGCCATCCCCACCTCTACAAGGGGTGTCTTTGCTCCTCCTCATTCCCCTGGTTTATTTCAACATGGTTAATTCTTACATTCCAGATGCCTGCCCAGCAGTTCTCAAACCTTCTTCACTACTGTAAAAGGCTTCAAAGCCTTCATGCAAACGGAGCCTCCACTGGGCTCCTTGACAGCCCACACCTACGATCAGCAAGACTCATCCCCAGCCCACCCTTGACCTTCAATACCACATTGCTAAGTCTAGCTTCAAGGCTGGTCTGGGAGGAAGCTAGAAGCTAGAATGCCAACCAAGTGCTATTCTATGTATGTATTATATTTATTTATTTAAATTTTATTGTCTATGTATGTATTATTAAATGGTAAACTACATTCTTATGTATGGTTATATCCTAATTTAACTTATCCTCTATTGATGGATATTCAGGTTATCCTTTTACATTATACTTTTCCGTTGGTACTTCTGTTCGTAGTAGTAGTTTTGCAGGACCGAAGAACACAACATAAATGCTGAGCTTGCAAGGCAGAGCATTTGTGGGACACAATGTACCTCTCACTAGCAGGGCACCACCATTCTTGTAGCCAACCGTCTGCCAGTCATTGTTCAAATTTCAATTTCTCTAATTAGTGGGTTTGTATACCATATGTTAATAGTTTTGCACTCCTTTATCTGTACTTTTCCATTTAAAAAACAAACAAACTTATCTTTAGAGGAATGGGAAGGGAGGGAGAGAAACATCAACTGTCTTCCTCTCATGCACCCCCAGATGGCCCTGGCCCACAACTCAGGCATGTGCCCCAACTGGGAATTGAACTAGCTAGCGGCCGGCCCCTTGGTTAGCAGGATGACATCCAACCCACTGAGCCACGCCAGTCAGGGCTCTGTATGTTTTCTGTGACTATTCTTTGCCCATATTCCATTTGGAGGTACTTAATACATCTAGATGAAGAAAAAGCTTTTTAAATAAGAGTATCAGCCTTTTCCCTATGCTAACATTTATACTCATCACTTAACATTGATATTCCAGGCACTATGTTACATGTACATTATCTGAATTGATGTTCAGAACAAACTTGCGAGGGAGACCTTATTTTCCCTATTTTATTCATGAGATTGATGTACAGAAAGGTTAGTGGAAAAGCTGAGACACCCCCAACTTTGTTATCAAGCTTGTATTCTTTCCACTACACCATTCAAAACTTGTAAATAAATTTTTCCTAACATGATTTTAGGGTTGTTTCCTGAGTGTTAATGGAAAAAATAAAGAGAGATGGACAGATATCTCCTTTCTTTCTTTGTGGTCAAAACACTTCACTTGTTAACAGAGGCAGGTCATCCGTGGTTTTCATCCAAGGTTTCAGGTCATCTGTGGTTTTTATCAAAGCTTTCCAGCCCAAGGCTCTGACTTCCTGTGAGCTATTCTTTCACAATTGCATCCCACAGTTAGGTTCTAAGGGACAGATTCCAGAGCCATGAAATGTTGGGCTGTATAAGTAATGAACTTAATTGGTCTAGGGGGAGGGGGTCTGGACATGTTTTGGCAGTTTCCCAAGTGATTATTTGTAACCATGGTTGAGATCCACTGTTTTAGGTTATCTCCAGAACCCTTTCTAGCTCTGATGCCCCCATTTTACAGCTGAGGAAAGCCAGGTCCAGAAAAGGAACGTGACCTGCCCAAGGCCACACAGCTGATGAGTGACACAGAATCCAGTGTGGTCTGATGGCTACCAAACTGTCACTGCACAGGAAGGGCCATGGCTATTCTAACTCAGCTAATGGCATTATTCACGGGTGCAGGTATGGTCGAGAACTGAAAATTGTCCTCCTGTCCCCGACTTGAACAGTTTGTGTATTTGCTGCTTTGCATGGCTTGCTCCGAGGCTGTACTGAGAGCTGCCGCGTGCCCCTGGGCTGTGAGCCGGTTTCCTCTGCCCCTTACCAGGACGCCTTCCCCTGCTCGCCCAGTTAAGCCCCATCTTTCTCCTGAGCGCCATCGCCGTGCTCGCCATCACCACAGGTGCGGAGGCCACTGGGTTTTCCTCCTTCCTGGTCCTGGCCAGGGTGCGGCTCATTCGTGCTGACATCAGCCATCTCCACAAGACTATCCATTCCGAGACCAGGCACCATCTGGTCTTTGCTCACCACTGTTTTCCTAACACTTGACCCAGCACCCAGCACAAGGACAAACAGCACGCAACCTCCCCTGACAGTTGGGGCCAGGAGCCCCTACAAACCCCTCTCCCACCTCCAGAGTTCAACGGTCAGAAACCAACGGAGGCCCAGGGCCCTACCCAAAGTCTGGGCATGAATTTGTGGCAGAACTTATTAACTCATTCAGGACTGAGTTAGCTTTTGAGGGAGCCAGTTTGTTGCTCATTCACCTTCAGCCCACAGAGAAACTACCCTCTCCATCTTTCACACGATTATGCTACTTCTGAATCACATTCCTGTTAACGGTACATCACATGACAGCAAAACTTTGTAAGGGCTCCTCAGTCAGTGATCATGGGCAGCATTTAAGTTTCCTTAATGCAGCCGCCTCTATATTCAGATTATGTTGATTTTCCTCCAAATTAAAGTGAGAAGTCTGAATTACAGAGTTTAATGGGTATTTTAATGCTCATCGATACATAGAGGTGACAAACAAATAAAACCAAGGCTGACTTGTAGGACTTCAGTGTGTTTGAATGATCAAAACGAATTTCTAATGAGCACTATTTTTCCATGTAAATGCCCCTGCTTCCCTATACCCAGCCTTCACTCTCCCCTCCCCCTCTACCAGTCAGCAACTGCCCATCCCTTCTCACTCACGCCTTTGGAGAGAGCTGAGGCCCTCCCAGCGGACCTGCACCTACTACAATCCAAACGTGGCTGTAAGGACCAGCTCCTAATTGTCAAATCCAACCGTCTTTTCAGTGCTAGTTCCTGGCCCCTCCACTGCATTTTACACTGCTGCTACTTCCTTCTTCTTGGAACGCCTCCTTCTCCAGCTGTGGCATGAGCTTCTCGTATCACCGCTGCTTTCTCTCTCCTGTGTCACATGTCACTCCCCTGCCTGTGTCCCTTACTGGGAGATCGAGGTCCATCCCTCTCTCCATCACTACAGCCTGGTACTGTGGGGGTGAGGGGATATGAGTATAGATATTTCAAAGCATTATGGTGTACTGCTGAACTAAAGACCTGATGCAAACTACCCACTGAATCCTCATAACTCCATGAAATAAAAATATTACCATCTTCCTTTTACAGCTGAGGAAATGGCTCAAAACATACGCTCCATGAGGACAGGGATTTTGTTGTCCTTTATATCACAATTTCACCAGGGCCAGACAGTGGCTGGCTCAGAGATACAAGGTTCAACCTCAAGTCAAGCTGACTTCCAAGCTCCTTCTTCAGTCACTGGGCATTTAAATATTGTGGAACTAGTCTGTGATTGTTTCCTCAGAGTCCTTCAGGCACTCCTCCCCCCACCCCCCAGCCCCACTCCCTCCATCCTTAGCCTGCCCATCCCCTTCCTAAGCAGGCAGGCCCTCCTGGCTCAGCCTGCTACCTGCTGGGCAAGGCCCATGTTTCTCTGGAATTGCCAGCTGCTTGGCAGACATCAGCTGTCAATCCCCTAGTCCTCATACTCCATGTGTCAAAACATGTCCTTTTCTCACTAAACACACACACACACACACACAAATCAATTGGTTTTTGGCATAGATTCCAAGGCAACTAATTGAGGAAAGTACAGTCTTTTTAACGCAAAACGCTGAGGCCACTGGATATCCACATGGATTCAGACCCCTACCTCACATCACAATCAAAAATTCAAAATGGCTTACAGACTGAAAAGTAGAGCTAAAAGTATAAAACATCAATAAAATAGGAGAAAATTCTTTGTAACCTTGGGTTAGGCATAGAAACAATGCTACAAGCATGATTCATAAAAAAAAAAAAAAAAAAAACCTGATAAACTGGACTCCATTAAAATTAAAAACATTTGAGCCTCAAAAGACACCAACCAATAAGAGACTGAAAATACACATCACAGACTGGCAGAAAATATCTGCAAATTATATGTTTTGTAAATGCCTTTTACCCAGAATACAGTAAGAACTCTCACTGTGAAATAAGAAAACAATCCAATTTTAAGTGAGAAAGAGATTTGAGTAGACATTTCTTTGGCCCACAGGCACATGAAAGGATAGTTGAGATGATTAGCTATTAGGGAAATACAAATTAAAACTACAATGAGACTACTTTACACTCACTGCTATAATAAAGAAGTACAAAAATAACAAGTATTGGCAAGGATATGAAGAAATCTAAACCTTCATACATTACTTTCTGGTGGGAATGTAAAATAGTGCAGACACTCTGGAAAACTGTCTGAAAGTTTCTCAAAAAGTTAAACATAAGCTTACCATAAAAGCCACCAATAGCACTCCTATATATCCATGGGAAATAAAAACATGTACATACAAAGATCTGTACACCAATGGTCACATCAACATGTGCAAATAGTCCAAGTGTCTATCAGCTAGTGAGTAAATAAACAAATTGTAATATTGCCATACAATGAAATACAATTCAGCACAAGGGAAAAGTACCAATACATGGACAAGCCTCAAAAACATTATGCTAAGTGTGAAAATAAGATGCAAAAACAAACCACAAATTGTCTGATTCCATTTTTATGAAATGTCCAGAAAAGGCAAATCAGGAAGGTAAAGGGGACTGGTGGTTGCCCGAGGCTGGGGGCAGGAAGGGGGAAGGAGTGCAAAGGGTCACAAGAGGCCTTTTAGGGGTGAATGAAATGTTCTAAAATTGGTTTGTTGCACAACAGTAAATTTACTAAAAATATTTTGAAGTGAAATCTTAAGTGGGGGAAATGTTATGGTAGGCACATTATGCCTCCTTTAAAGGTTTTTCCTTTTTTGGGAGGGTTAGCGAGGTAAAGCACAGGCTGTAGGTTCAGTCCACCTGGATTCAAGTCCCGGCTGTTACCTACAACTGTGTCACTAAGTTACTTCATCTGAACTGTGCCTCAGTTTCCTCATCAGTTACCTAGGAATTATAGCAGTACATATGACATAGTTATTGAGAGAATTAAATAAGTTAATGTGGGTAAAGTGCTTAAGCACATGCCAGACGTGTAGTAAGTATTCAGTACTTTTAGCTACTTTTGTTATTATTAGGACGATATTCAGACAATTATCAAGTCTTGCCCATTTTACTTAGTAATTAGTTCTCAAGTTCATCACCCTGTCTTTGAAACTCCTTCCCTGGTCTCTGTACCACCATTTTAGACAGAACACTTGCCCCAGTCTTCTCTACTTCCTCTCTGCTGACTCCCTCACTTCTAGCTTCCAGCAACCACACAGATAATGGAAACGCAGGCATGGAAAGACCCACCTAAGGGACCAAGTTCAATGGCGTACAAGGCCCTCCAAAACCTGGTCTGTGGAACCCCACACCTACACATCTAAGTGGCAAACTCCCCCACAGACCATGCAGTTGCTCATGCCATCCCGAGGAGAAATGCCCCCTTCCCTCCCTAGTTTCTGTCCACGCTATGAACCGACCCTATGAGGTTCAGCTGAGGCAACGCCCCCACCGCTGTCAATCTTCCTAGCTGGCCTTCCGTGCCCACAGTCCTCATCTGTGTAGGTCTCCAACATCGAACAGACCCACAGAGATAAAACATATCTTGGATATGGAAACCTGAGTCTAGCACAGCTCCTAGGACAACTGATCCACTGTGGGTGCTTAATCAAATGCTGCTGACTGGTCAAGCCTAAGCAGCATTTCCTCAGCTCCTCACACAGGGAAAAACCATGCAGGCTTCCAAACGTCGGCCTTTTGCCAACATGTCACTTGCGGAAAGTGACAGAGGTTGTCTGGGGAAATGGAAGCTCTAGCAAGGCTCTATTTTGTACGTGTTGTGCGCAGCAACAAGAGACAGTACACGTGGCGCCTCTTTCCATTCGAAGCCATTTATACTTCCCGCAACTGTCAGTAGTTCATCAGAATTTACAGAGATTGCTGGTAATATTAATCTTTCCAGTGGAATTTTTCCTAACTTACCTAAAATTAGAGTCTCTAAACTCAAACTGATCTGTGAAGAATTTGTGAGACAGCTCATAGTGGGAATATAAGACAATTAACTTTAGAGTGATTTTTTTTTTTTTTTTTTTTAAATAGCTTAATTGACAGAATGGGGGGAAATACCCTGGCCATTCTGATTTAAGGGGCCTAGGGTAAAAACCAAACAAAAAAATTTTTTTTTTAAAGATCCCCATAGAATTCTAAAGAGCAGCAGAGGGTGAGACCCATTCTATGAAATCTAAAATTTATTTCTTTATCAGTGTTCTTATCTATAAAATGATAACACTTATCCTACTTATCCTTAGATATATAATTAACTGAACATACTTCTGAAAATAAAAATCATAAATTCTAAATGGAGTTCTTTTACCTAAACACAATACTTTGCATCATTGTAAAAGTCAAGTATGACTTATTAAAATCACCTTGTCAATAAGCATTAATATCCATGTTAGAAATGGACATTTACAATCCACTCAAGGCCAATTAAAACAAACCACAAAAATAGATCTCAAAACCGTAATCTTAACCCACATCAAAAACATACTAAATAAAATACAGTGTGAGTCTAAAAGATAATTGAGAGCACAAATATTTTCAGAAGATGAAGCTTAGATCCTCTGTGAATAAAGCACTATTTATGGACAGGGCATGTGTTTCTCCAACATGAAAAGAAAAGACACATCAGGGAAGTATTGATGAGGTGCTATTTTTATGCCTCAATTATACTGGGCCTGAGGGAGAGGTCTGAGATAACTACAGATATGGAAGCCAATTTTAAAGTTACATTGAGCATAACAAAAATTTAGTATTAGAAATTTCTTAAAATGAAAAAACTTAAAACAATCCTATCACATTCTATAAGCATCCATTTTTCTTCTCTGGAAATGTCAAATCCCTTTCAGTCGTCCCCCCCACCCCCACCCCCGAATCACTCTATCATTGATGCTGAAGGGGATCAGGACATGCCATCCAAAAATATGCTACTTTAGTATAAGAAAGATTTTGAGCTGAAGGCATTCGAGTTCCTGAAATCCCTTATCTGCAAAAAAAAAAAAAAAAAAAAGAGGAGAACCTCCCCAAAGAACTCAATAGTCATAAATCCCCTTTCCAGGCAACTCTAATCTCTTCTGACACCACACCCAGACTTGTTGAAAACTATCATATCTCCCATCTCTTTTTCCAAAAGTACGATGTATTTTCCAAAGAGTCACTTACTTTTCCATAAGTGCCTTTCTCCCTAACCCTTTCCAGCTAAGTTGAGTATCTAGACCCTCCATTTGTCCGCCTTAGAGTCACTCATCACTGGGTCCTCCCATCTGAGTGCATGCTACACATGTCAATAAATTTCTGTTTGTTTTCTTCCTGTTCATCTGCCTTCAGTCAGTCCAAGTTATAGGGCCTCCATTGGAGAACCTAGAAAGGCAGACAAGAAAATATTTTTCTCCTCACCCATAATACTTTGATATTTGACTTTACATATAATTCCCACTGTTAAAAAACTTCATTAAAAAAAATTCCTGCCCTGGCTGGTGGCACAGTGGATAAGGCGCCAGCCAGAGAACCCAAAGGTCGCTGGTTTGATTCCCAGTCAGAGCACATAACCAGGTTGCAAGCCAGGTCTCTAGCCAGGTCCCATAGCTGGAGGCAGGTGAAAGGCAACCATACGTTGATGTTTTTCTCTCCCTCTCTGCCTCCCTCCTTTCCCCTCTCTCTAAAAATAATACATTTTAAAAAATATTTATATTAAAAAAATTCCTATAAAAAACATAAGCTCCTGAGACAAATTTTCAAAACCATTTGAGACTTAGAATCTAGACTAACTTTTCTAACTAAATATTTAAAAAATTAGGTGGGGAGGGGGACAGAGGGGAGCAAAAAGGGGATGGATGTAATACAACAACAATAAAAATTAAAAAAAAAAATTACAACTAACCAAAATGCTTACTGTTTTAGGCAAAACTGCTAATGAAGTAACAAAAGGTTTACAAGTACATACAATTACAGAGTAAAGTCAGTCTCCATACCATTAAAATTCTTACCAAATATGCTTTTCATAAATATATTTTAACCCACTTTACCAATACTTTTTCATATTTTATCATTTTTTCATCATTTATCTTTATTAAAAATAAATCTGGAAGTGTGAAATTGAATTGTGGCAAAATAACTTCAAATTGAATTTTTCTACTTGAAAAGTAACAGACATCTACATTTTGTAATGGGGAACACTGGAAATGATACCTTATTGCTATTAATAATGGCATATTAAATAATACAATGGAAAGGTGCCATAGTTCTAAACAAAGCACTACTTGAAATTAACAAAGCATATAACACAGAACTTGATATGTATCAAGTCATGTTGGCAAACCCTGGGTCACATCTACTCAGAAGAAAATTAACTTTAGAAGGATCAGGGATACAGCCCTTCTGCAAGAGAAAAAAAACATAAAACACAAAACAACACATAGGGATTACTTTTAGCATGTTAAAAACAATCACATCAAAAAGTATACAGATAAAAAAATGTCATAGATGACATAAGAAAATAGTGTGTGTGTGTACATATTTTGCATACATATATATATATATAAATCTACAGTATTTACCACTGTTGATATATAGGTTTGGGAGCAGCTCAGGTGCTGCTATTATGAACTAAATTACACAGCTTGGTGTATTACAAGTCACAGAACCATGGTTTAAAAATTAGAATTAGTTTCCTCAGCAACATTTATATATACATTTATTTCTAAACTTCACAAGATCTGAATCGAGAGCCCCGTAACGTCAGGATTTTGTTTGCGCTTCAGTGTAGAGCTTACCTGCTAGTACACTGCTTTTGTTTTGCCATTTATTAACATCACTACCAAGTTGATTAAAATTACATTAATTATATACATAAAAATAGTCACATTCACTAGCTAAACAAATGCTACTTTCATTTTAAAAGATATACTTCTGTACCTTGAAAGCTTAAAGCCCTGACTTGCAACAAAAAGAGCCCTCAATGTTAGTTTTTTACTCAATTATTCAAATGTGAGCAAGGTAATGTTGAAAACAAGCTTCCCAATTAAACACAAAATCATACTTCCTTGGCATGCTCCAAACTTTGTCAGTGTTTTGGTAACGGTAGTGTAAATAGAGTATTTCAAAAGACAGCGCTAATTTCTCTTTAACATGGACCTCAATTTTTGTCCCTGAACAAGAAAAAGAAAAGATTTTTGAAATGATGACAGTCACACTATTTTTCAAAAGACCAAAATCTTAGATTCCTATTAATAATTCAGATTTTTTTACAATTTACAATTTTACACACCGATAACTTAACAGCCTAAGTGCAGCAATATCCACTGACGACATTCTTTAAAGAAAAGTGCCAGAAGAGAGATCATGCAAATGACCACCCAGTGCTTTGTAGCAAAGCCCTGAAGGAATTTGAGGGGCAGAAGTAACCAAATTATCAATCCTGCTTTCCAAGGAATTTGCAAGGTCCCTGCCGGGCAGCCTCTCCTGCGGCACCCACAGCAGAGCGGTGGCCGGTGCCTGGGGCACTTCCTCCCAACCCAGCAAGGAGCATCCTGCTCCTGGCTCTGCAGTCAGGCCAGAGCAAAGGGCACGGAAGCACTAACCCTATCAGTACAATTTCAGCACTGGTGCACCTTCGGCCATAAACTTGCTTTAACTGCCATGATTTTTAAGCACCATTAAGTGGTTAACCTTTCTCTCCAATGTCTTTAATTTTCAGAGTGAAAGAAAATGTTAGCAACTGAGTAGGAAATAGGAGCATTTTGTGAGCTCTGCATTAATCAATTTAGGGCAAACCCTTAAGTCAGTTTAGGATTTGGGTTAAAAATATGAAGGGGGTGGGAGGGAAACTTGACTAAAAGACCAGTTAAAGAAAAACAAATTATTCCATGGATCTAGATTAAAATCAGTTTTTTAAAATGTTAGTTCTGCATTCAAATGTGTACGCATAGATGCCCATATCCATTAAAAGACACATATAGCCTTAAAAATATCTACTCTACACAGTTTTTCAGTGCTTTGTAACATTACTCAAAATAGAATGGGCTAACAGAATAAAAGTGTTCAGGTTTCGGAGAAAGCTATAAATAAAACCGAGTAGTGAATAATTACTTTGCGTGCATCTCTACGTACTATTGCTATGTTTCCATGTTAAATCAACAGGTTCAGTGATGATGGATTTAAAATGCTGATTTTAAGCAGCATCAACATGGGGATGAAAACACTTCCATCCATTCTCATTACTAACATACATAAGAATAGTGCGAAATGTTTACAATGGTATAAAATACTGCTTTGGCAATGATAAACATAGCAATGTAGGTGCTGTATGTATGGTTTCTATTCTCTTGTCTTAGCAAGTATAGATGAATTCTCACAGCAATACTGATTCTTGAATAGAAAGCCCATCTCGGTTTCTGTAGTGATACACTGGAGCTGAGGGCCCTGAATACGGATACCCAGATGAACTGGCATCTGCTAAAGCTGGGGAAGTTCTATACCGCATTGGATTATCCACGGAAACTGCAGGGAGGTTATGGTCCTGAAAGGGTGCATGTGGAAAGGCAGAATATTTTGTTAAATTGCTTAAGTGACTACGGTTAGCATCTTGAGTCCATGACTGTTCAGGCATCTCAGGTTTGTATGTGAAACTAACTTCTGACCATTTTCTGTTATCTGGCAAATAATCCACTGGAGGAATGATGATTTTTCCATTCCTTGGGGACCCTGAATTGCCTGAATATCCCCCAGCACCAATATCAAGAGGAAGAACTTCTATGCGACTAGATGGTAGGACAATAGGAGTTGGGCGGCTGCGCAATTTCTCTGGAGAAACATTGATGGAAAGAGTAGAACCATGAGGTCTCCTGGAAGGATGCATCTGTGTGCCATGCCTGAAGCTGCTGTTAGCGGGAGAGATGTGTTTTGGAGAATTTCCAAGGTAAACAGGGGGATTGCTGTAAGATGGGGGGTGCATCATTCCATGATCTTCCCCATCTAACTGAGCTGGATATTTTGTATAACTTGGAGGCTGTACTTTAAAAGTAAACTTGTTTGATACTTTTGAGGGACTAGGACTTGGCTCAGTATGCTTTCTTGGGCTGTGAGCGTAAACAATATTCCTTGGACTCTGAGAATAAGCCCTTTCAAGTGCCTCTTCAACAGATGTGCCATTTTCATTTTCAGGGACATTGTCATACTGTGACGCATTTGAGCCTCGTTTCCCTTCATCAGCATCCCAGACCTTCATCTTCGAACTTGTGTGTTTTGATATTCGGGGATCAGCAGAGCTGGGGATGGTGACTGTGAGTGTGGGGTGTGCTAACCTACTTTTGCCCTCAGTAGCATATTTGGCAGTTTTTTCAACAGCTGAAACATCTGATGGTTTATTCCATTTGGGCATAAATTCCTTCCTGATATTTGAAGTAGCATTGCTGTTTTGATTAGCAGCTGCGTGATCATATTGCCTGGTGTTGTCTTGTGGACCTGGTGCAAGTTTTCTTTGAAAATCTGCCTCATCTTTAAGCTTTTTACTCTCCTCATCCACTGATTTCCTGGGCTCTCTCACCCTCTCTGGTGTACCGACTCTGCTGGGGTGGTGAGGGGAGTGCTCGGATTTCTTGTGAGGTGAGGAGTCATTCTCTCTTCTGATGTTCTTATGGGGACTTGACCTGCCAAATCCTTGTCCGTTGCTCAGGTGACTAATGCCAGAAAACTGAGACTCAGGTGGAAGCTGTCCCAAAGGTTTCTTTGGAAATTCATCCTCTTTACCTAAAGGGAAAGATAAATTTGTAAGTAATATAAACATATGAGTAAATAGTATCGACTATAGGAACCACACTATGCACAACTGTATACTTTTCCTGTATGTACTCATACACATACACACAGAATTATACTGGCTTAAGAGCTGAATTTAGAAAAACTGATAGTAAAACATACCAAAAGTCACACTCTTATTAGCCAATGTACTGATGGGAATATTTCATAATCTTATGAATAAAGTTCATACAATTGTGTAACATATGGTTCTTATATTTTGTTAAGACATACTGTTACATACTTTTTAAAGAATGCAAGTCTGATAGTCTCATTTCTATTCCTAAAACAATCCTGTAGGTTAGTTATTCAATGTCTTGCTATTACTTTCACTTTAGCTTACCTTGACTAAAATGATTTGAAATCTCTTGTAAAACATATTTTATTAACTTCAAGATCTGCCAAACTAAAAAGTTAACTGATAACAAACTGTGATCTAAAGTTGTCCCCAAATAGCCTATCATCATCATCATCATCATCATCATCATCTTCCATAGTATAAAAAAAATAAATAGTAGCCCTGGCTGATGGCACAGTGGATAAGATGCCAGCCTGCAAACCTAAAGGTCGCTGGTTTGATTCCCAGCCAGGACACATAACCAGGTTGCAAGCCAGGTCTCCAGCCAGGTCCGTAGCTAGAGACAGGTGAAAGGCAACCATACATTGATGTCTCCCTCCCTCACTCTCTCTCTGAAAATAATAAATAAAATCTTTAAAATAAATAAATAAATAGTGCTCTCTAAAGCTAATACTCTAAAATGAGCCTACTTAAAAAAAATATACAAACACACAAAAAAGAAAATCATACTGGCTATTTTTAGTTTTATATTTTAAATAACATCAGGAAATAAGTGAAGAATTAAAGGAGAGTGCAATAAGTTTGACATTTAACAGTGTTTAAAGATGATCTATTGCCTTGAAAAAAATAACAGGGGAGGGGGACAGATGGGAGCAAAAAGGGGATGGATGTAATACAACAACAATAAAATTTCAAAAATTAATTAATTAAAAAAAAAAACAGATTTCACTTATAAAAACCCCATGGTTTAAGATATATTTTAACCAGTTATTATAAAATAATATATTCTCACTTAAAAATCAGGTGCTGCTCACTTCTCATACCCACCCACCCACTGTCTGCCATATTTACTGAGTGAGTTCTGCTTCAGGACTGTATTGAGCAAGGAGTGTATAAGTAGTGAGCAGGCAGACCATAGAGCTCACTTCTTGATGAGCACCATTTTGTTATTTACCCATGGTACAGAGTGGGAGAAAGTCAAAATCCCCCACTCTGAGGTCTGGAAATGGAGGGTGGGGTGAGGTTCAGTGGATTAGCCTTTGTCCTTTTCACTCCAAGAAAATAGGAGGAGCCTTACCGAGAGGATAGTGATGAAAAGGCTTACAGTGCTGCGCAAAATTTTGTCAGTGGTCATGGCTGTTTACCATACACATTATGTCAAAGGGGATTTAAAATAGGGGGCAGCCATCTCTCTCTCTCCTCTGTCTCTCCTGGATGGACATGTAGACAGATGTGCACTCTCTCTCTCTCTTTCTCCCTTGGACAACTCACAGGCTGATGTGTGGCCTGAGAAACAGGGAAGAACTCACCTGTTTGGGGAGGGAAGAAAGGGGGAGAAAGGGAGATGTGCAGCTTGCACAGAGGCAGGGAATTACACGTGGTATAAGAGTTGGGGAGTGTGTGCAAGATACTCCCCTAATTGGGTAGAGCAGCTGCCAGGAACTTTGAATTTATAACTGGAATGCTAAGCTGTGAACTGTTGTGTTTCTGACAAAATGGTACCACTTGCTTGACTATTTTAAACCTAGCTTAATCAGGCAGGACTGTTTATGTTGGGTGTTTTTAAAGGGAGTGGGATTTAACGGCATAATTGCATCTTTGATATAAAGTTGTATAACCTTCAAATAAACAAAGTACCTTTCCTTTTCACCAAACTCTGTTATTAAGAGTCATTCTTGGAGGCAGGCAAAACGGGCCCATTAAAACTGAGGACCGCCCCCCCAAAGGGGTCCTGTTATACCCACATATCATAATTTTCTTTAAGACATTTCAAAAAATATGCAGTAAGCTTTTCTTTGGGAGGAAAGAAGAGAACAATGAAGAAACAATATCCTTTAAACGGTTAATCTACCAGAATCAATTGAGCTAAAAATAATTTTGGGCACTTCTAATTTGGTGGTTTTGAAACTTTTTAGAAGGCAGCCCAAGTCAAGAATGTTCACAAATGCATAGTTATTCAACCTATCTGGTTAAAAATTAACAGTAAAAATGAAAATCTATCTAGTGCCCCTCCAAAGTTTTTACCCCCTCTATGAATAGTGATACATTTAGTTCCAGATAAATATATGAATTCCTTCCTCTCCATAGGCAACTGACCCCAACAAACACAAATTATCAAGAAGATATAAAGACCTTTGTAATAGAAAAACAAAATTTATGAATTTTGTTTTAGTTCCTACTTGGACAATTTTCTACAGGCACACAGCTCAGTTATTTGAATGGCTAACTTAATGGCTGGTTGATATTCCATCAGATAATAACATCAGTATATCTTCAAAACACTCTTTCAGGTTGGTGAGTAGAACCTGATGAAAAGTACAACCACTAAAAAG
This sequence comes from Noctilio leporinus, assembly GCA_004026585.1. Lineage (NCBI taxonomy): Eukaryota > Metazoa > Chordata > Mammalia > Chiroptera > Noctilionidae > Noctilio > Noctilio leporinus. The sequence continues at coordinate 131,039 of PVIW01003267.1, read as the reverse complement.
AAAAGGAAAACAGTGGCACCCAGAGAGTGGTTAAATCCTGCCTGCAAGATGTGCTGTAAGGGACCAAATTGGATTAGTTGGAGCGATTTTCACACTGAGCCCTTTAAGCTCCCTCGCTTCTCCAGCACTTACTCAGTGGTTCTTAGCAGCCTTCAGAGAGAGCCTGGCTCATAGGAAAGAATTTTACATATTAAAAAAATTCTCCATAGCAGTATTTTTTTAAAGGAACATCTGTTAGAACCTGCGCAGAATTATGAGCTGAATTCTGTGCCCTTAGATGATGTACTCCCTACAACACCAACCTGCTCTGAGAGCTTCAAATGTTTCCCTTAGTCCGGACTGTGGATACTCAGAGCCTGTTTTCAATATTTCCATCTACATCAACTCGCAACTTATGAAACCAAATCCACTGGAAATTATTTTTCAAAGGTTAGTTACCTACTGTATACTGAACATCTGTGATGCACCCGCTTCCAAATTTGTATGTTGAAACTCCCCAAATGAAACCCCAGTGTAAAGGTATCAGGGGCGAGGGCTGGAAGGTGACTCGGTCACAAAGAGGAGACCTCTTGATGGAATTCACATACTAGCACCCTCTCTAAAGTGGAATAATGAATGGAGGCAAAAAGAGAGGTGTGATCCGCCCAGTTTTTACCTTCCCCTCCCCCTCCGCACAGGCTTCTGGAAATGCAGCCAGGTTGTTGTGGCCAACAGTGAGTGAGGGGAGGCCCCTGGCCGAGCAGGAAGGAACACCCAGAGGAAACTCGGTCAGACAGGGAGCTCTGGACCACCTGGGGACGGTCCATCTCTTTCTGCCATCACACCTTTCCAAACTCACCAGAGAGAGGTGACACCTCAGAGGGGAGGAAGGCTGTTCCTTGCTCGGTTATGTGAAATACTGGACAGTGCCTGGCACATGGTGGCCCCAGTGAAGGGCTGAACAGTCTGGGTCCAGGGAGGTGGATGGGGCACAAGAGTTGGGATGATTCACCAGAGAACAAATTTGTGTTTTCCCTCTTCTTCAGCAAGGTCTATGCCTAATAACCACCTCGTTGTTATGAGCTGAATTCTGTGCGCTTAGAATTCGTATGCTGAAGCTCTAATCCCTGGTAGCTTGAAATGTGACTGCATTTGCAAGTAGGCTTTCACAGAGGTACGTAGAGTCAAATGAGGTACTGGAGTGGGTCTCTAATCCAGTAGGACAGACGTCCTTATAAGAGGACACAGAGAGGTACAGAAAGGCAGCCATGTGAAAGCAGCCATCTCAAGCAAAGGAGAGAAGAATCCAACCCTGCAAACACTTTGATCTTGGACTTACAAGCTTCCAGAGTTGTGAAAAAAGAAATTTCTTTTGTTTAAGCAACCAAGTCTAGTCTGTGGTGTTTTGTTACAACAGCCTGTGCTAAGATGCTGTCCTTAGGGTTGTGTCCTGGATCTGAAAATTGATTTGCATTATTAAGCACACATTTTATGGATGGTTTTTTACTAAAATAGTGAGTATACCTGCTTTTATGGTTCTAGAACATTTTCAATGTCTACCAGCTACAGAAATTAAACTTTTATATAACCACATCAAAATGACAACTGAACAAAACAAATGTGGAAGGTGGACACAAGCAGTACCAGGCCCACTGGGGTATCTGGAGTTCCACTACTTTGCAGATCCTTGTATGTCGTTTTCTATGTCTTGGTAGTCACCAACTTATTGTTAGGAACAGTTTAGTCTGGGGCTGGCTTCCATAAGCATTTTCCATAGAAATTCAGCGATAGCTACTTCCTGACACTGATGAAAGGGCATCTTTGTAAATGTGGTACCCAGACTTTGAGCAATAGTCTAGACTTGCGAAGAGTAGAATAGGGTAGAAAAAGGAGCCAATAAGGGGGAAGAGATTTTTTAAAAACATTTTACAGTCAGAATACAAGGAAGAAAGTGGAAAGGAAAGAGGACTAGGAGGGGAAATTAAACACCTTGGGGGAAAATAATGCCATTTCACATGCTGTACACAGGTTTTTCATCTTTAAACCCTTTAAATACAAAAAAGGCACACACTGGTAAAAACTAAAAGACACACAGTAAAATGTATTTATCAGGAAAAACAATAGAGAAATTGAGAAGGAAATAATTATAGACTGAGGTAGTAATTTCATGCATGAAATAAAATGGAAAGGTATGTATCATACCTATGTGGGAGATTTGATTTTCAACATAAAGGGTAAGAAAAGTATTCACATTATACTTAAGACTATTTTATATTCAAGTCAATAGAGAAATTTCTCTAAGGATCGGACATTCATATTTTATGCATCTATACATAACTAGAATAATAATAAAAATTTAACATGTTCCATTTATTGAATAGTCGAAAGGCCAAAATATGTTCTAAAATGTCCAAAAGGTAGCATCTTAAAGTTCTTTCATGCAATATATTTCCCTTCTCCCCTAGAAGAGGAAAACCTACTTAAAGTGGCTTCTACTTTTTAAACAGAAGCGAAAGTAAGGCATTGATATGTTACAAATATGTATCACAGTAATGACACACTGTTCATATATACACTACAGAAACATAATGGTTACAAATATCCAAGACCTACAAAGCTAAGAAACTATATAGCAGGGAGGGGAAGAAATTCAATGCAAACAAAATGACATTGTATCTTATTAATTCCTAAACTGCAATCTCTCATTAGGAACTAGGACTCTGTAAGAGCTACATGGCAAATACCTCAAACTGCACAAAGATATTTAGAGTACAGCCCTTTACCCCCATAAAGATTTTCAATAAGCATGGAAGAAGGTAAAGCAAGTTGGAAGAGGCAGTGGACAGCAACAGAAGAGCTTCCTAAAGGGTAACTGCTTAAAAAAACAAATTCCTCCCAATTTTAAACAGTCATGGCAGTTACCCTAGGAGGCCTTGCACTGTAGGGTTGAGGATATTCACAAGCTAGAGGGCCAGACTGCAGATTCCCTTAATTTAAAATGATATCAGGTTACATCTACTTTATATAATGACCAGGGAGCATGCTAAAGACTAACAAGTGGAACTAATCCATGGCTCATGATCCCATATCGACATCTATCTTCCATAAATATTTGTTGACTGATAACGCTGTTGGACCATATACAGGACCATAACTAACCTGACACCTCTGAACATTGTTGGCACTTCAGCAAAGGTCCTGAGGGGTCTCAGGCCAACCTTGTCTGCGCAGGACTGTGCCTCTCAAGAGGAGGAAGAGGAATGACAAGTGACAGAAGGAAGCGACCAGAGAAAGGAGAAGAGAGAAAGAATGGCATGGAAAGAAGGAAGGGGAGAGAGAAGAGGAGGGGCGATCATGGGGACCAGCAGGAGGAGGAAGGAGAGCTGGAGGCAACAGGGACTGGGAAGGCAGAAAATGGAGGCAGCCATGTAGAATTGATGAGCGAGCATCTCCTGCCCAAAGGAGGCTCTAACTCCCATGCATGACTGGGGACATGCTCATGTCACACTGGGTGAAGCAGAGGCCTTTCAACTCCAACAGCAGGCACCCAAGGACACTGCCAGAACAATCTGACCTTTGCAAGTATGAAATTAGGAATAAAATCTACTTGACTTTGTCATAAAGGTGATTCTTTTTCGAAAATTAATTACTGAATTTTCACTGAGTTGAAAAGTACATACTGTGTGGATTCTATTATAGGGACAAATACCATCACAAGTAATATTTTTGTATGCTCATAAATATTCCTGCCTTTTTCCATAAAAGTAGATCCAAAGCATTAAACATTATTGTATAGTCTCTTAGAGCCATCTTAATGCACTTGAGAATACACACACACACACTGCTACACTTGGTCTTTGTTTTAACTATCTCCTTTCATCCCTAAGCAATTGAGTGTAACTAAAAGATTAAAGCATAATTAATGTCAAAACAGATGACTAAAAGTAGACAATAAGTATTACTACCTATTATCCATACTTTAGTTCTAGACTGCTTTTCTAGAATATTGTTTTGCTCACCCCACTATAGCTCCATGTCTAAATCTTTATTCTTTCCCTTGTCCCCTGAAACCACAGGGGAATTACTGCCCTACTCCTTCAAGGGTAGGGGGTGTTTTGTGAAAATACCACATTAATGATATTTTTCTCTGCTGTTATTATCACATAAGTCGTATTTTTATGCCAGCAATTAGAATAGTCTACTCAAAAAAGGGAGATATAACTTGATATATTTCAGAATAAAGGCAAAAAATATTTAGTAGGCTTTTTGTTTGTTTTTTTGTTTTAAGCCAACGAAAAGAATACTCTAACCATCCTTTAAAATATAAGGGCAAGAGTCCCGGTGGAGTCCCTCCTGGCTTGGTTTATCCATTTTTAATCTTACTCAGGTCTCTGTCACCACCCAGTGGATACCACACCCAACTACAAGCCTTGCACATTAATTGCCTCAGGAGACATTAACAGCTTTTTGCACCCAACAAGAGACATATAATTACAGGAAAGTGCTCTAAGTGCTCTTTCTTGTGAGCAGCACTTTACTTTAAAATTTCAACAATAGAATACATGTACTCTGACTATTCTAACGTTATTCAGTAAGAAATGGTGGGGGCTATTGTCAGGAAAATTATTCTGGAAGTCATCCCATTCCCTTCTAGATCAAATATTAAGTCCAACTCAGCTTTAAAATGCTGTCACAGAATTACTGATTTCAAAATTATGGCTGAAATCTATCAGCAAAAGAATATACAATTCGAACACTATTATAGCCTTCAACAAGGTGAACAAAACAGTACAGTTTGCTTTGTAAATTATTACTAGGTTATTAAAAAAGTTAAAAGTTATTATAATTAGGTTCATTAGCTGGACTTTCCCCCATCAGATAAAACTTGAAAGATAAGGGAAGCAGCAAGAAGACAATTATTTAAACATATTTTGTTTAATACCACATAGATTCAGTAAATTTTTCTAAATTTAATTTGATTGTTGTTTTATTACATCCATCCCCTTTTCCTTCCCTCTGTCCCCTTCCCCACCCACCCTCTCTCCCCAAAGTCAATCCCACTTGTTGTTCATGTCCATGATTCTTCCATACTAGTTCCTTGACTAAACTGCTCCCCTTCTTTGCCTCCTCCTCTCCTCTCCCATCTCCCCCTTCCCCTCTGCCCACTGGAGATCTATTCATTGTATTCATGTGTCTGGTTCTGTTTTGCTTATTTGTTTTGTTCATTATTGTCCTGAATAGGTGAGATCATATGGTACTTGTCTTTCACTGACTGGCTTATTTCACTAAGCACAATACTTTGCAGTTCCATCCATGTTGTTGCAAATGGTAGGAGTTCTTTCTTTCTTTCTGCTGTGTAGTATTCCATTGGGTAAATGTACCAAAGTTTTTTGATCTGATCATCCACTGATGGGCACTTAGGCTGTTTCCAGCACTTGGCTATTGTAAATAGTGCTGCTATGAACATAGGGGTACACAAGTTCTTATGAATTCGTGCTTCACGGTTCTTCGGGTATAATCCTAGTAGTGGCATTGCTAGATCAAAAAACAATTCCATTTTTAGTTTTTAAGGAAACTCCATACTGTTTTCCATAGTGGCTGCACCAGCCTGCATTCCCACCAACAGTGTACCACACCCTTTCCCCCACACCCTCGCTAACACTTGTCTATTGATTTGTTGATGATTGCCAATTTGACAGGTGTGAGGTGGTATCTTATTGTGGTTTTGATTTGCATCTCTCTGATGGCTAGTGATGTTGAACATTCTTTCATATGCTTTTGGGCCCTTTATATGTCTCCCTCAGTGAGTTGACTGTTCAGGTCCTTTACCCATTTGTAATTGGGCTGTCTGTCTCCCTGTTGTTGAGTTGCATTAGTTCTTTATATATTTTGGATATCAAACACTTGTCTGAGGTATCATTGGCAAACATGTTTTCCCATACACTTGGTTCCTTTTTAATTTTGTTGGTGTAAATTCAGTAAATTTTTAAAAAATAATTTCATTTTACCAACTTATAAGAACCTATGTACCCCTATGTTCATAGCAGTGCTATTTACAATAGCCAAGTGCTGGTAACAGCCTAAGTGCCCATCAGTGGATGATTAGATCAAAAAACTTTGGTACATTTGCACAATGGAATACTACACAGCAGAAAGAAAGAAGGAAGGAACTCCTACCGTTTGCAACAACATGGATGGAACTGGAAAGTAATATGCTTAGTGAATTAAGCCAGTCAGTGAAAGACAAGTACCATATGATCTCGCCCATTTCAGGACAATAACGAACAAAACAAACAAATAAGCAAAACAGAACCAGACACATGAATACAATGAATAGAGCTTCAGTGGGCAGGAGGGAGGAGTGGGGAGCAGTTTAGTCAAGGAACTAGTATGTAAGAACCATGGACATGGACAACAAGTGGGATTAACTTTGGAGGGGAGTAAGTGGGTGGGGAAGGGGAGAGAGGGGAGGAGAAATGGGATGGATGTAATACAACAACAATAAAATTAAATAGAAACAATAATTTCATTTTAAAAATCTGTGCTTTTGTATTTTCTAGCATTTCAACTCACATACATATATGTAAAATTTGTTAAATATCTATGATTAACACTGGTTTATATTATGTAAACAGAAGTGGAAACATACTCAAACCCTCAAAAAGTGGGACAGACTGTTTTAAAAAAAACTAACAACAATCAGAATATATAACAATTCCATCACCTCAAAAACTTCAGTAGTGCATTTTGTCTTTTCTGTTGTTGTTTTGGTAATGGTAGTCAAAAATTTACAAACGTATAAAAACAATTTTCACATGCTGAATCAACAAACATAAAGAACTAGGTTTAGGTTTCTGGACTTGTATCTTTAGTAAATCGAATACTAATTTTCAAAACCTACATAATGCCATGCATGAAAAATTGTCCTTGAAAATAGTAAAAAACAAACAACCTTACACTGATAAATACCTTCTTTCAAAGGGCTATTGAAAAAAAATAACTGATATATGTATGTAAAGAAAGCATTTGCAAGGAGTTGAAAGTGTGTTGTTACTATTAACCTTTAAAAGTGCCGGGAGGTGGCATGGATCGAAGTAGGAAAGCAACTAGGTCAAGGGAGTATTATATGTCAAACTATAGGGTTTGGATTTTTTTTCCCATGAGCACTGAAGTCTCTGAAGGGCAGGCAACTCTGCAAGGTTACTCAGGCTTAGCAAGGAGGCGAGCAGCTCTGGAGTCAGGGCTTCCTGCGCAGACATGTGACTGGCACTGAGGGTGGGGAGAAGGAAAAAGTTAGAGAGAGGTCAATCAAAATAAATATAGAACTTGGCAACTCAAAGCACTGAGGCTAAATGGAGGGCTAGTAAGTAAGGGCAGCAGGGAGGAAGAGATTTTGGATAACTAAGAGGATGAATGAATACTGACTACTTTAGCATGATAGGAAATGCAGAGGAAAAATGGGGAAAGGCTGGAGGTGGGGAGGGAATTTAGACATTAAGTTTGAAATCTTTGAGGGGCAAGTGGATGAAGATACCGACTTAAGACATCAGTTAAATGAGTCTGGAGCTCAAAAGTTCCAGCACAAAGATATGGATGGAGATTCATAGTTGGAAGTCTTTGAATTGCTTGACATAACTGTGCGAAATGATAAAAGAACCCGGGGCAGTGTGTACAATGAAAAGAGGCAAAGAACACAACTTCAGACAGGTCATTTAAAAGATAAGCTCAAAAAAGAGGAAAAAGAGAAGGAATGGTTTGAAGAATAGGTAAGACAAAGTCAAAAACAGACAGTCATCTGGAAGTGAGACAGAAAGAACTCCAAACTGTGATCCACAGAAAGGAGTGCTGTGGACGAGCATAAACGAACATCTTCCTCCTGGTTCAGTTAAAAACTTAGACTGATATTAAACCCCCCTCAAAAAATACAAAGGAGAAAATGTAACACTTAAGCTGTAAAACTTTTTCTATAAATGAAGAAAATACAATTTCCAAATAATTCTAGGATGGTGGGGAGAGGACAGGTGCCAGAGCTAAAAGCAACAGACACTTTCTTTTTTAAAAGGTTCCTTTAGTTGCATATTTTCTGATATCTAAAATAAGAAATAAATTTTAAAATGGTTCAATTACCCTGGCTGGTAGCACAGTGGGTAAGGCGCTGGCCTGCAAACCCGAAGGTTGCAGGTTCGATTCCCCAGCCAGGGCACATAACCAGGTTGCAAACCAGGTCTCCAGTCAGGTCTGTGGCTGGAGGCAGGTGAAAAGCAACCATACATTGATGTCTCTCTCCCTCTCTGCCTCTCTCCCTTCCCCTCTTCGTAAAAATAATGAAATAAAATCTTAAAAAAATAAAATAAAACAAAATAAAATGGTTCAATTAATCTAAATTTTTTCTCTTGATTTTTCTACATAGGTCATAAGCTTTAAATTTGGGCCAACTTGGCAGCCATAGTCAATCAACATAGGCTTTCTAACCACAGAGGCTTCCCTAAGTAACAGAATTTCTGCCAAATGGCTTCATTTGAATAGAAGATAGTTGAGGACAACAAAAGGATATTTCTGTCTAAATAAACACTAGCCAGAGCTATGCAAAAAATTATCTGAATCACTGTAATACTCCACTTATCAAAAGTACGTCTATTTAAACCAAGTTCTTCATAGTTGATTCACATGAAGAGATGGAGAGCTAAAGCATTATAACTGCTTATACATGTTTATTAGTGGCCCCCAAAAAAGAGGCATCATAGAATTAATCAATAAAACAGAAATATAACAAAACAGAACAGAAATGGCTGGAAATCAGATTAGCAACATAAGAGAAAGGCTTGATATACTCACAATAAATGAAAACTAAAAATACAAACAGTGACATAAGGACAAATTGGGAATAGAATGGAACATGTTGATAAAAGACATGTACCAAAAAAAGCTACATGCATTTACGTAAATGTGTGTGTTTACATATAAGTTTATACGTAAAAAGCAAAGGAAAAGGATTAGAAGAATATGCCCCAAACTGCTGGCCACTAGCTTCCTCTGAGTTAAACAGATGTACAATGGAGTAATGGAAGATCTTCCTACATCACTCAGCATACTTTAAAGACTGTCTGGAATTCTTATATATGGATATATTTGTGTATTATTTGTGTAATAAAACGGAGGAACAGAGGATTTTTAAGATAAGACAGAAATACTTCTACAGGAAAGCAAGGAAGTATTCAGAGACTATTAGTCTTGGGCCAAAAGGACACAAGAGTCAATTTAAGGGAGATCTCATTGGCCAAATGTGGAACAATCTGAGCAACAAAACAATAATTACATCTGATTGAAACATTTAGAATAAGTCAAATTCCACTAATTCACAATGAGAATGCAAGGTCATTTGTTGCCATTGGAGATTAATAAGAACATCAACTCCTAATTTTGAAAATTGATAAAGAGAAAACAATTAAGCATTTATTATGCCTTTCCATTAGGAAATATATTGTAAAGTAACCCTAGAGTCCCTGTTGAAGGGGGGAAAATTCTGTTACAGAAGGAAATTTGCTGATAAATGTAAAAGAAATATCAAATTTGAAAATTACTATTTTGCAGTTTGTAATGAAATACTGGTTTTAGGCAAAAATTATCAATGAAAACTAAAAACATCAGGGGAAGGATGAAAAGGAAACTGGATATCTGTACAGTGTTAAAACATTATGACAAAGAGCACCTGCTAAAAGTGTTATAATTAAAAATCTTATTTGTAAAATGAGAGATCCTCTTATCACTACCTTTTTACCCAGGGTTCAAACTGAGTAGCTCTATTATTAATAAAACTAGTTTTTATGTACCACCTACTTAATCTGAATCTAATTAAACTTGTACATACATTTAACTTCTCTTACACAAAATATAGAGGCTAGAGGGATGTGTTAAATGACTATTGGAAAGAAAAATTGGACTACTCCAGAAAGTGGGACATTCCACAAGACAATAGAACTGATGTTTTTCAATAAATGTCACTGAAAAAAAAAGAGAAAAATAAATACTTGGAGTGGGAAGTGAGGAAGACGAAGAGGTATTGTATAGAAGACACTTAAGAAACATATCACTTTGGGGGGAATGGGTGGGTGGGGAGGGGGACAGAGGGGAGCAAAAAGGGGATGGATGTAATACAACAACAATAAAATTAAAAAAGAAACATAAATACAAAGTGAGGTTCTTGCTTAAATCCTGGTGGAGAAAAATAGCTAAGAGTTTTGGGTACAAGTGAAAAATTCTGATATGGAGTTGGTTTTTAGATCATATTTGGTATCTATGATGTCTTTATTTTTATTTTAAAATTGTTCAGTAAGTTTCAATGAGGGTGATGAATAAATAGAGAAAGAGGTTCTTTAACATTTTTTCTACTGTTGTATGCGTTGAAAAGTTCTTTTCAAAATCTTATACAAACACATACAGAAATAGAGAAGAGGGTGAATAAGATTCTGAGAAAATATAGAAGTCTCCCCTTATCTTTTGGGAATACATTCCAGGAGCCCCCAGTGGCTGCCTTAAAATGCAGATAGTACATACTCCATATATATTGTATTATGTTTTTTCTTATACATACATACCTATTATAAAGTTTAACTTATAAAATTAATTAAATTAGGTACATTCTACAAAGCCAGCATTATCCTGACAACAAAGCCAGACAAAGCCACTACAAAAAAGCTACAGAACAGTATCATTTATGAACACTGATACAGAGCTCCTCAACAAAATACTAGCAACTGAGTTGAGCAACATAGTAGAAGGATTATACACCCCGGCCAAGCGGAACATATTCCTGGAATGCAAGGATAATTCAACATACAAAAACTGATCAATTTAATCACCGCATTTAAAAAATGAAGTGAAAAATAACTATAATCATCTCAATTGATGCAGAAGTGTTGACAAAATTTAACACTATTTCACAATAAAAGACCTCAGCAAATCAGTAGTAGAAGGAAACTACCTCAGCATGATAACAGCCATCCATATATGAAAAACACATAGCAAACACTATACGGTATTCACTGGTAAAAGTCTAAAAGCTCTTTTCTTCTAAGATCAGTGACAAGAAAGGGATGCCCATTCTCACCACTTCTAATTAACACAGTACCAGAAATTCTAGCCAAAGCAAGTAGGCATAAAAAAGAAATAAAAGGCATCTAAATCAGAAAAAAAGAAGTAAAATTAACAGTTTCCAGATATAATCTTACATGTACATAACCCTAAAGATTCCACACACTCCAAAAAATTGTTAGAGCTAATAAACAAGTTCAGCAAAGTGGCAGGATACAAAGTCAACACACAAAAATCACTTGTATTTTTATAGACTAATAATAAACAACCTGAAAAGAAAATGACAAAACAATTCCACTGATAATAGCACCAAAAAGAATAAAGTACTTAGAAATTAAACATAGAGGTGAAAGACAATGTTCAAATAGAGTATTGCTAAAAGAGATTAGCTAAGACATAAATGAAAATACAACCCACATTCATGGATTAAAAGACTTACTATTGTTAAGATGTCAATACTATTGAAAGTAATCTACAGATTTAATGTAATCTTTATCAAAACAATGAAAAATTTTTTGCAGAATTAGAAGAACCATCCTAAAATTCACGTGGACTCTCAAGGCACCCCAAATGGCTGAAACAATCTTGAAAAGCTGGAGGACTCCCATTTTCTGATTTCAACACTCACTACAAAGCTATAGTAATCAAAAGAGTGTGGTAGTAGCATAAACATACCCACTTTAAGACCAATGGAATAGATAGCCCAGAAGTATACCTTCACTTACATGGTCAAATGATTTTGATAAGGGTACCAAGACTGTTCAAAGGAAAAGTCTTCAACAGTGGTGCTGGAAAAATTGGTTATCCAGATGCATAAGAATGAAGTTGGATCATTATCTAATACCCTGAAAAAATTAACTCAAAATGGATGAAAGACCTACATGTAACCCCTAAAACTATAAAGACCTTAGAAGAAAACATAGGGCAAGAAATCACAGGATTTGGCAATGATTTCTTAGATATGATACTAAAGGCACAGGCAGCAAAAGAAAAAACAAATTAAAAATATTTTTGCATCAAAGATAAAAAATATCAACAGAGTAAAAAGGCAACCCATAGAATGGGAGAAAATGTCTGCAAATCATATACTTGATAAGGGATTAATACAGAGAGATCTCTTAAAACTCAACAACAAAAAAACAACCCAATTCAAAAATGGGCAAAGGATATTCTTGAATAAATATTTCTCCCAAGAAAATACAGATAACCAATAAGCACATGAAAATACTCAACTCACTGATCATTAAGAAAGTGTGGATCAAAACTACAGTAAGATTACCACCTCACACCAATCAAGGTGGCTACTAAAAGAAAAAAAAAATGTTGGCAAGAATGTGGAGAAATTGGAAACCTTGTACATTGTTGGTAAAAATGTAAAAGGGTACTGCTGCTGTAGAAAACAGTGTGGTAATTCCTCAAAGAATTAAAAATAGAATTACAATATGTCCCAGCAATTCCATTTCTGAGTATATATACCTAAAAGAATTAAAAGCAAGGTCTGGAAGAGATATTTGCACACCCATGTTCATTGCAGCATTATTTAAATAACAGCTAAAATGTGAAAGCAACTGATTAGTCTTGAATGAATAAGCAAATTGTGATTTATGCATACAATGGAATACTCTTCAGCCTTAAAAAGGAAAGATTCTGACACAAGCTACAACACGGATGAACCTTGAGGACATTACACTCAGTGAAAAATGCCAGTCCCAAAAGACAAATACTATATTATTTCACTTATACGAGCTAATTAGAGTAGTCAAAATCATAGACAGAAAGTAGAATTATGGTTCCCAGGGGCCAGGAGGAGAGCAGGAATAGGGACATCTCAATTAATGGGTATAGAGTTTCAGATTTATAAGATAAAGAGTTAAAGAGATAGATGGTGGTGATGATTGAACATTATGAATGTGCTTCATACTACTTAATTGTACACTTAAAATGGTTAAGATGGTAAATTTTATGTTATGTGTATTTTACCATGATAAAAATATATTTTAATACAACAAAAGTTTTCCTCACTGGTTAGCAACAAATGAAAAATTCACCTTATAATAGTAATAAGAAAGACAAAGTTACCTATAGGAGTGGGGTCTGGGCTGGGTGGATAAGAAATGTGTAACAGTCATATGAAGAAGACAAATTTGATTAATGAAGATTAAAGTAAATTTGAACGCCTGAAAAGCAAAAGCTTGTATTTAGAAAAATCCTGTGTTTGTTTTTGGTAACTTGACAAAATAATACAAAGTCATGAGGGGAAATTAGCCCCCAATAGATAATTAGAAAAGTTGAGACTGATGGAGCAGATTGTTATCCTAGAAAGTGCATGGTCGCCTGACCACATTGACCTTAACTGTCAGTATGATCAACGCAAAATTGAGCCAGGGTTTTGGTCTTATTTATCTATCCCCCTCCTGTATACCCCTGCTCCACTCTCCATCTCCGTTCTACAGTTTCCTAGTACAAAGATCTTAGAAAAGACTACAAGATCCTTCATATGTAAAATGAGGACAAATACTTTCTCTTAAGTTATTTTTAGGGATTAAATGAGATAGAGCATGTCGTAAGTGGCACACAGTAACATTCAGTAAATATTAGCTGCTGATTAAATGCTGATTTACATAGGTTTTTATATTTTATTCTCATGTTTAAACAGTTCTAGTCAATATTTTTTTTTCTCTATGTCTCTCACTAAAACTTGTTTTAAACTCTCTAAAAGTAGTCAAGATACTTAAAAATAAATGTTAAAGTACCAAGAATATAGTTAATAATTGCATTCCAAATACACTCCCTGCCACAGGAAAGAATTGGTAGAAAATGGACATTATTACGCTGAATAAGAGAAGGCTGACCCGACCTAGGACAGATGACGGTTTCAGAAGGCCTGTCCCCACACTCCATTATTCCTGTAATGTTTTGTTTTCTAGTGAACCCTTATGACCCAGAACAAACTTCAGAGAAACACTAATGATAAAACTCCTTGCAATTAATAAGTAAAAGCAGAGCATCTTGGTTTTTACCAAAGGGGAAAAGATGTTTTTTATTAATACATTTCTGCTTGTTCTGTACACACATCCAAGCCATCGAAGTATGGGCCATATTGGCTGGAAATGCTAAATCCAACTGCACCTGAGGGTATTCATACCTGACCTCATTTACTTTTTTCCTCTTACCCATGACCTTCCATTTCCCTACTCCCTCCCTACACCCACCCATGCAACAAAGGTGAAAGGAAAAGGTCGTAATACCTTTGTACAGGAAATCATACATTGTTAAGTAATATCTAATCAACATTCTTAAGTTATTCCTACTGCAATCTGCCTATATTTTCTTTTTCCCTCCTTCTCATCCTCCACTACCCTTCCTCTGATCCCTCCCTCTGTATCCCATATCTAGCTCTATTATTACCCCTCCACAATCTATTTGTGTCTGAGTAAATTGCATCCCCCTGTGCTCTAAAAGCAAGAAGCTTATCCTTTTCAGCTGTTCATCCCTGGGACAGGACTTAGAAAACCTAATAGGAGGTACTAGAAGATGTTTTGAAATAAGTAAATAAAGTATATTATCTACGTTGCAAAGAGCCCTGGATTAGTAGTCAGAAAACTTGGACTCCAATGTCAATAATGCTATCTGCTGGTTCTGTAGCTTCATATTTCAGCATCTTTGTATCAGTGTCCTCTTCTATAAAATGGGACTCTCACTAGCTCTGCTATTGCATATAGTTTCCCAAAATGAAATGATCAAAGTAAAACATGTTTATTATTATGCTAGCCTAAAGATGCATGGTTACTCCTGTTGAACAATATTACTTGTCAACCAAACTTTCTAAATTTAAGTAGTGATAGTACAGTTATTCTATTAGGAGAGGCAAATTTAATTAATACATTTATTTGCTTTTATTAAAATAAGAATAAAGCAATAAACGGTGAAACACTGATTTATATCATGTCATCGCAAGCATGTATAATGCTCATGCTTTGAAACAGAAATGACTGGTGTTAATTATGCTACATTTTTCCATTTAAATTGTGATTTAGATATAAAGTGTTTGGATATTTCTTACCAGGTTCTGGAAGGTCTAATTTTGCCCTCTTTAGTTCTGCCATAGAAATCTGAAGTTGCTCTATTACAAAGTCATCTTCATAAAAGAAGTCTTTTGCCAAGGTCTCCTGAAGAAATTCTACAAGTTCTTCCATAGACAATTTCATTAAATGTTCTAGGAAAGGATGAGATAAATAAAAATGCTATGTCAACAGCTACTTTGGGCTGAGAAGATAATGTATTCTATTCTGCTATTATGGTGCAGTGTATTTTTTAAAAGGGCACAACAAATTAAATATGGTATTTTGAATGGCACTGAAATTCAGTATGACAAAAATATTTTCTATATTAAAGCAGTCAGAGAAAAGCAGGTACTCTTCCAGTGGGGGGTAGGGAGGTAAATACTACTAAGTACCTTCTCATTGGTTTAAGAATAACCATATGTAGGCATTAATATTAAGCCAGAGCAAAATCTTTAGATACAATAAACACAGACCATCTAAGATGACAAGAGCTCTTTCTGTTTTACTAGCATGAGCTCCAAATACATTTTTAGGTTTCAGAAATTCAAAAAAATCTTCATTACTCATTTTATTTTTATTTTTACTTATGGAATTAATTTCATCGGAAAATTCAAATTATAGATACAAACAGAAGGTAAAAATCAGGTAAGATCCCACTAGAGACTACGCTATAAGATGTGTGTACATGTGTATCAATTTAAAAATATAAATTACATTTCCCATGATATTCACTTCCTTGTCTTGTTTTCCAATGTACGCATATGTTGCAGTTTCTTATTTCAAGTATAATTTTATACCCTCATTATTAACTGTAAGAGTCCATTGTTGTATGCACTATAATTTTCAATATTGGGCATTTAATTGTTTCCTTTTCTTTTAAGTATTTAAAACCACTATGTGGTGAATCTCTGGTAACACTATCTCTTAATGTTAAGGCAATCAGGAAATAACCAAGAGAAAATCTTGGGAGCTTCATTAACTACTGGGTAAGGGGCCCAGACACAGCTTTTGAAACTTTATATGGTAGTAAAGGAACTTTAAGTCTTTGAGCTTTCTCTTTCTAAGAAAACATACATAGTAGCAAACAGACTTTTTTACACAGCTTTAGTCTAATGAAATGATAGTATATACAGTATTAAGAATTGTTATGCTTAAAGTTTATTTACAAAGGAAGAAGAAACATTTTACTTCAAAATTAATCAAGAGCCATATAAATAAAACATAATTTAAGGGAGAGAAGAGAGCTATGGAGAAAAAAGAGCATCATGTTTCTACTCCTCATGTTTAGGAAACATTAAACTAGTAAGCACTGTATGTATTTTAACAAAAAGTATACCTTTATTCTGTATCTTGGTTAGTTCATAATCCAGAAAGAGGAAAGGGGAGGAAAGTGGCTGAGAGAAATTGATTTCCTGTGGTTACAAGTCTTGAAGACAATTCATTGTCAATTGCTTTGGTAGGTGTTGTGATTTGTTTTTGGCAGGGGGAAAGATTTGGGTGACAAGAGGAACAAACCACACTACTTCTGAATTCTTTTCTTCTGAGTAAATAATGCAGATAGGATTTTTCACTCTTGTCTGAAGTTTGGATAATCTGGTGTTCGTGAACTCCATCCTTTTCAGGTAAGCAATCCAACAATCTTACATTAAAGTACCTAACATGTACTTACAACAATGCCACACACAGCACGGATAAAAACTACAAAACAGGACCCCAGGTACTTGGATTATAATTTAGTTGGGAAACTGAAGAGACCAATCCTTTGAGAACAACATAATAGAGTAGAATACAGGGAATATGAAACTATGTTGCGTGGCTGAATTAGAAGTGTGGATGAAGTTCTAAAGCTTTCAGTGATTCTCTTCTCTGCACAGTTACAACTAAAGTCACATATATTAAGACATTAAGATGAAGCTCTTTATTTCATGAAGAAAAACTCTAATTTCTTAATTTTATTTTTTAAATTATTTCTTGATTTTAAAGTAGGGTATAGCATATCAAATTTATAGATCCTCTTTAGTATTGCAACTGCAGACTTTTTAAAGCCTTACTGCATTATATAGACATGGACTATACTTGCCCCAGGGGACACAATGCAGTCAAACAGAGAGATGGCCTGAAGAAGGCTCCTCAATCTCTGATCTACACTTGAAGCTGGATGTTTTTTTACTATATAAAGGAAACAGTAATGGAAAATGTCCTCTCTAGACCTTTTAATTAAGGCACCTGGTTTCTTTGGTTTCTCTCTCCTCCTATTACAAAGCTGAGGCTCAGACTGATGAAAAGGAAAAATGGGGTCCCAGTGGAAACAAATAATGAGATCTATGTTATTAGCAAAACCAGTACATTGCATTCTACTGTTTAAGTAAAAAAATAATAAAAAAATAAAGCTGATACAGAGAAAAGAATCAAAGACCCATGCAATGAGGTAGGCTTCTAGTCATAAGAATCAATGAAAGTACCAACTAAAGGTAAATTTCTTGACTGATTTTCAGGAATTTTTAATACTAAAAGAAAACAAAGTTGAGTGGGGAATGATAAATCA
The DNA here is from genome assembly GCA_004026585.1 of Noctilio leporinus. Classification (NCBI taxonomy): domain Eukaryota; kingdom Metazoa; phylum Chordata; class Mammalia; order Chiroptera; family Noctilionidae; genus Noctilio; species Noctilio leporinus. Next base: position 113,360 of record PVIW01003267.1, on the reverse strand, counting down.
GAGTTAAAACATAACTAGATTTCTGTGAAATCTTAATAAACATTTTCTTACTTTTGTGTAATTTTAAGATTGTGTAAGACATAGCAGTAAGAACTCGTTCTCCTTCAAAGATGTAGATATCCCATATTCTGAGGTTTAGTGTAAAGGGAGTCTGTAATTAAAACAAAACAGATATAAGGTTAATTGCTTGCCCTGTCTGGTATTTATAATTTCATGATTGGCTTTCATAAATAAATACTCACACGATCAAGGAAACATTGAAAAAACCATTTCATTGTATAAAAACTTGTGTAGATTTCTTGAGAATCCTGAAAAACAAAGACTTCATAATTTCTGGATTTTAGCAATAGGACACAAAACACTAAAAGTCAGGGAAGCTGAAGGAGGTAGCCATCAAAGCTAAACATAAAACCATTTCATTACAAAACATTTTGCAAGCACCTGGAATAATTTATTATTTTTTTTCTTCTTACTTCCTCTTCTTATTTTTACTTTTGGAAATCAAATCCTTCTTATGATAGGATTGTAATACAACATTTTGATTCTCTTTAATATAGTTTATAATGAAGTATCTTTACTTCGCTGAACTGTGTTTTAATATCAGACAGCATATATATGGTTCACTAAGAACAAGTTTGTATAGACCTTAAAATGTTTTTTCTGCAATTAAAATACCTTCAAAATTACTGTGAAATATCACATATCTTTAAAAGCTGTATTGTTTAGACAATCAGCATCAAAGATGTGTGACTTAGGGCTGTGACAGTTTATCAATATTAAATTTCACAAATTCAGTGTTCTTTAAAATACTGGGAATTATAACTGCATAGTAAATGAAATGGACAACATTAAAAACCAATAATGTAACTAGGACCAAAGGGGGCACTCAATTCTTTTAGCTTAAGATTCTTAATAAATAAATAAATAAATAAATAAATAAATAAAGCCCTGGCTCGTGGCACAGTAGATATGACACCTGCCTGCGAACCCAAAGGTCGCTGGTTTGATTCCCAGCCAGGGCACATAACCAGGTAGCAAGCCATGTCTCCAGCCAGGTCTGTGGCTGGAGGCAGGTGAAAGGAACCATGCGTTGATGTTTCTTTCTCTCTCTCCCTTCCCCCCTCTCTAAAAACAATAAATAAAATCTTTAAAAAAAAAAAGAAGATTTTATTTATTTATTTTTAGAAAGAGTAAAAAGGATGAAGGAAGAGAGGGAAAGAAACAGATGTGCAAAAGAAACATCAATCAGTTGCCTCTCACATGCCCCCAATCAGGACCCTGTCCCCAACAACCCAGGCATGTGCCCTAACCAGGAATCAAACCAGCAACCTTTTGGTCAACCCACTAAGCCACACCAGCCAGGGTTCTAGCTTTATTTTTGATGTAGGTGAGCTTCAGTCAATGTCATGTCTACCTACCAAGTGTTGCTTAAGCTTGGACAGAAATTTATTCAATATTTTTTCATGATGTTCTTGAAACCTCAAGAGCTTAGGAAAACCATGGACAAAAAAGCCTAAAATAGAAACAAAAAAATATGTTTTAAACAAGACCAATAAAAATCTTTATTTTAAAATGCAATGTTACCTTCATTTTTAACAAATAAATAAATCCAGCAGTTACCTAAATATTTTTCCACCCCACCAAAAAAAATTTGTTTATTAGCTTTGGTTAATAAAACCTATCGTCTAGTATTTATTTTCTAAAGATCTCCTATAACCTTATAAAAATATAAAAGAGAATACAGAATATTTCTGTATTAAAAGGAAAACTAAGCTAAGAAAAAAATGGAAACAAGACATTTATCAAGATTACCTGTTCTCTTAAAATATTGGGCCATATCTTGATTTATTGTTGGTACCTTACACAGCAAACAATTTATTACTTTTTTCAGGGTTACTCTAAAAATTTCATTAATATCATGCTTTCAAAGTTTTTATCTCTTTTTAATCCTTTCTATAAGTGATATTTAATAGCAGCTAAAATATACTGGCACCCTGTGATCAATGTTACATCAAAAATGGAATTTTATCCCAACTGGTTATCCAATATAATTTATAAGATTTCTAGGCTACAACTAATTGTAAACTGTAATTCAGTATTAACTTTGTATATTTAATTCATGGAACTTCTCATCTATTTTTATTCATGGATTTCCTTTCAGACATTCCACACAATCCATTAAAAAGGATATATACTTAATGGATTTCTAATTTTTCCATATTTGTAATTAACAACCTGGATTCTATGTAACTTTGAAAGGTGTTAATAGATATTCTATGTTTTTAAAAAAAACAAACAAACAATTAGGTGGATGGGGACGGGGGAGGAGTAGGCAAAGAAGGGGACCAGTTTAGTTAAGGAACTAGCATGGAAGAACCGTGGACATGGACAACACGAGGGAGTGACTTTGGTGGAGAGTCGGTAGGTGGGTAGGGAAGAGAGGGGAGGGGAAATAGAATGGATGTAATTCATCAACAATAAAATTAAATGTTTAAAAAATCGGTGGAAATGCTCTATGTTATATATACTCTCCAGGGATATTCATGATACATATGGGCTTCTTAATGTTTCTGAGCTGTTTTATAGACTACAGAAACATTCTTCTTTGTGTAACTCTTAGAGACCTTCCTGCTTTCCCCCACCATAAAACATCTGTTTCTCAAAAGTGAAACTGTTCCTCACATGCTATTAGGAAACACTGCTTTACAATCTTTGGGGAAGGGCTATTTCTTAACTACTTCTCAGTTTTTTAAGGTGTATATAAAAATTTCCCCAGGTAGATTCTATTCCTCCCTTAGTAATATTTACCAGTGAAATGATTAAAGAAAAAATCCACATCTCTATATCTGTGCCACTTTCACAGTAAATTTGAGAGGAATGGGAACTAGAAGAATTTCAGGATTCTGATTTTTAAAAAGGCAATGCCCCTCATCATAAATACTAGCCAAGGCACCTAATTTTTCTTCACTTTTCTTTGACATTCCAGACTTGATATTTTAAATCTTATTTTCTTTAGCCCTCACTTCATTGTATACATTTACAAGGGATACTTTCATATATAAAATGCAAAGAAATGACTTTCCTAAAATCAGGCAGTCTTCTACATAATTACATATATTTAAATTAAAACATTCCATTGTACTTCAACATATATCAGCAACATCATCCCATGGTAAAGCAAAATAAAAATTAATAAAAGGAAGAGTTATTTTTCTTCAAGATGTTTTTAAAAAAGTCTTGGATGGCAATTCAATATAATATGTCATACTTTTGGAATCTATTCATGAGGTCAAAGTGTCCAGAAATGGTTATCCTGAAGATAGTATTTACTTTAAAAAATCTTAAGAAACACTGAGGGAGACAGCCAAACGCTACCACACATACATGTGCATTTGCATGTATGCGCACAGACCACACACATACCGAACTGCCCCCGGTACACATACACAAAAAGCACGTGGTAAGAATGTGAGATTTAATAAACTATAAGCTATGGAAGGTCATGATTTTGAAATGTTAAAATATCACTTTCAACATGAGGCAGATTCTCCACAACATAAAGTTTAAGCATTCACAGAGCTTACTCTAAGACCCATTCTTACAGTAATTAGTTTGCTTTTGGTTTTAGTTTGGAATTATCACATGGGTAGCACTGGGACAATAATTTTGCATTATATGAACAAACGTCACTTTAATTTCCAAGAGAAGTTGTAATCCAAAGTCTTAAGTAAAGTTCATTGCATCTGCTTGGCAAATAATCAGGACAAGGTATTAAAATCAATCTTCTAACTTGAAAAACAAAGAAAGTGCCCAGAATGTGTTACCAGGATTTATTTTATGTCTGAAAGAACTAAAACACACACTTGAAATTACTTTATAATTATACTTTTTTCTTTAAACATCATTTTTCAATGAATATTCTTTGACAAAGAATTATATATCACAGTATCCAATCAATAAGTAGTTCATTAAAATAACTGCATGCTTATTTTAAAATTTTGATCAAAAGGCTTTGTTTTTTCTCTCCCAATAATACAGATTTTCCTAAAATTGCTTCAAACCTGAATCAGTTTCTTCTGCTTGTAGGGGCAAGTAAGAAAAAGAACTTTTAAATGCCAACAATATACTCTGAGGTAAACATAAAGGAATATAAATATGAGCAGAAAAATTTATTAGTGTTCAATAAAGGAAAATGAAATAAAAAATTTGTAACAAAGAGCCCCGAGACAGTAAATTTCTGTACTTAACTCTACCAAGCATCTTTCACAGTTTGACTTTCTGCTCCCTCTCTGCTTATCGCTTGTGATAAACAGTATCATATGGGGCTTTCTTACCGTGCATGGCATGTTTGGGGCCGGAGAAGAGTTTGACCAGGGCCCAGAAGGCATCTTCTTCGTTCATATACATGAGGAGTAAAGCCGTGATCTGGCTCATCCCCTGACAGTATCCAACCTCCTGAAGAGCAAGTGAAACAAAGAAACCAGGGCTTTAAGATCGTATTACATGCATACACACAAATAGAAAAAATGACCTATAATATAATCAGAAAATGCCTAAATACATAATTGAACCAGCAATTCTACAGAAAAAATATTAAAATCTTCATAGCATTGAGCCATATACTATAAAATAATAAAACTGTTAAAAAAATGTACAGGTGTGGGCAAAGTCTAAATCTAAATGTATTTTTATTGCCCCCTGTTCAATACTGCCTTCTGACAGAGCACTAGCAAGTTTTTTCTTCTTTTTTATGTATGCTTTTTAGCTCAAATTCCTCCTCTCCGCTAAAATGCTGGCAAATATCTCTTCTCCTACAGTTCCTAACTCACTCTCTACTGGCCTCCTCTAGATTTCTGGACCTTTACATACATGCATTTGCCAACACATATCCAACCTATGCCCCTTCTCGGAAAACTGCCCATTCTCCCCATATTCCCTGCTTATATTGTGGCGTTAGGCACTCATGTTGGTGCCACATGAACCAAGCTGATGGAGCAGAAGAGGACACCTGCCCCCAGGGGAACAATTAATTTGGCTGTACTACCTAAACACAAACTCTTTCTAGGAAATCTGAATAAAGCCCCAGAGACTGTAATCAGAGGGTGAGATGTACTTGGTTATGTTCAAGGTGAGTCTATGGGTGCAATTTTAGCCATGGGAAATTTGATAAGTAGGCAAAGAAAGCAACCTGGAGAGAGAAGTATTAGAATAAACAGTTTACAGAGTGAGCATGTGGCCCAAGTGGAAGAGATACAAAGTGTAGCTCTTTCTCACTGAAGGCTTTTCACTTTCCAGCTCCAACTTCTGTGAAGCTCAACTAACGCTTCTATGAGAAGTCCCTTGAATGAGCTCCTTTTAACTGGCCCTTGCTGGAGAATTTCTGTCTCTTGAAACTTAAAAGGTTTTCATTATAATAGAAATTCCATGTCTCAAGGTTCAAGGCTATCGACAAACTTTAATCCTAACTGACCTTTCCCCAAATTATCATCTCCCCCCAATATGATAAATACCTAAAGAAAAACATGTTCCGTTATTAGAAAGATTAGTCTTAGCTTGCTCTTGGGAATAGCGAGTAGGTGCAGGTAGTGTACTAGTTGAACCTCACTGAATGGATAAAATGTAGAACAAAAATTAATCTATCAACTTCCTATTCTAGCCCTGCTCATTCCCACTCTAACTTCTATAAAATAAGTATAAAACAAACAACACCATCAGAATAATAAAACAGTCTGGAGAAAGAGACAAACAGTGAGATTCACTGACATGCTGTGGTTTATCCCACTTCCAAATCAGCTTTGTTCTACAACCTAGAGTCATTATAAGAGATCCATGGAGCTCAAAGAATGTGGAGACCATTTAGTCCTGAGATGAAGAAACTCAGCCCAAAAAGGCCTTAGGAGGAAGGGAATGCTGAAAGATCCCTCCCATTTCTCAGAATACTCTCAAAAAGCTATAGGCAGGCATGCTCCAACTTACTGTATTATAAATAGAATATGCAGCAAGAACATGGAACAGGGACTGTTGCCTAGAGAAAAGAAAATTAAATTTGAGCACAACTTATTTCACACATTTTTAAAATTGTAAATTTAAAATAAAAACAGGTTGACTGAAAAAAAGATAAAATTACTATTATAATAAGGAAATGATACGAAGATCAAATTTTAACAATATTCTATATGGCATAAATTTGAGGTTAGATAACATTCATTTTATCTAGAAAAAATTTATACCAAAAAACCCAAAAGACCTCACAATTTCTTAAATGTGCTTCTTCTTTCATTGAACTATTTGACTATAAAATCATCCCCATGGAAGCAACTGGCTTGCCAGAACCACAGAGTGGCCTGTTACAGTGCCAGCTATGTGCAGTATAGGCTGGCGCAACGCTCTCCAGGAGGCTGAATCTGCTCTAAATCAGCCTCCAATACGTGGTGCTGTCTCTCCCGCAGCCAGGATTCACGGGTGCAATACCAAAGGGGTGGAAATAGGAAGGGCTCCACTCACTGTTATCCCTGGTATTCCACTAGCAAAATGCTTATTTATTCCCTTCCCATCAACGTTAGGCCCTCTGGCAATCTGGAGATACTCATTTCAGAGCAAGGAAGGTGTCCATAAGGAGCCACAACAATGATTCCTCTGAACTGGAAGTTGAGATTGCCACCCAGATACCTTGGGATCCTCATGGTTCAGAATCAATAGGCAAAGAAGGAGGTAAATGTTTTAGCTGGGTTGACTGATACTGATTATTAAGGGGAAATTGAGTTGCTACTAGATGATGGACATAAAGAATATGTCTAAAATACAGGAAAACATTTAGGGTGTCTCTTAGCATTACCAAAACCTGTGATTAAAGTCAATAGAAAACTATATAATCCAATTCAGGCTGGACTGCTAAGGTCTAGATCTTTTAGGAGTAAGGTTTAGGTCAAGCCACCAGGTACATAACCACAATCAGCAGAAGCACTTGCTGAGGGGAAAGGAAGTATAGAATGGACAGCAGAGAGTTATAAGCCAGCTATGACCGCATGCCCAGTTGCAGAAATGATGACTATAAATAAATATCTGTTCCTTATTTTGATATATGTTAAAAATATTTTATTTTTCTCCCTTGTCTTTTCCTTAATCATCTTATATGAGATATTTTAACAATAGTTAACTTTATATCACAGTAATTAGCATACAGAATATCAAAGTAGAAAAGTGAACATGCACCCTCATGTAGGGAAAGGTTATCATAATCACTCATAAGCACAAGTTAGGCCAAAGTATAACTTTGTTACTGTCTTTATTTGGAAACTAAATTGACAAAGGTTGACTGTGATGGTCAACTCTGTCAACATGGCTAGGCTACAGTATCTACGCAGTCATTCAAATGCTAATCTAGGTTGTGCTGCTATAAAGAACATACATTTTGTACATGTAATTAAAGTAATCTGGGTGGGCCGGATTCCATCAGTTAAAAGGCTGTATGTAAGAGCAGATCTGTGGCTTCCCTGAAGAAGAAATTCCTCCTGGGGACAGCCGCTTCAGCTCATGCCCAGGAGTCCCAGCCTGCCCTTCCTGATGGCTGCTCTATGGATATTGGACTCCCCTAGTCAGCCCCCCATGATTGTGTAAGCCAATTCCTCACAATAATGCTCTTTAGTATATATCTCTGACTGGTTTCTGTTTTTCTTGTTGAGTCCTAACCAATACAGAGATCAGAAAAACTATACCTTTCATTCATAAATTATGATAGTCATTTCATTCACTCATTTCCCACTTTTTTTAGTTTCACCTATGCACAGGATCAAAGTTACAGGGATATTATTTATCACTGACACAGTTCTTGAAAAGCAATACAATCTCTCATATCTTTTCTAAGATTCTTAATGAAGTATCTATCATATTTTTAACAAATCATAAAATGATTCTTTACCAATTTTATAGCACCAACTATGTCAAAAATTTTAAATGTTAAGTGTGAACCTAGGTTTCACACAACATGAACCAATGATCCACAATTAGAACTTTAGGACCTGAACGAAGATTAGTCTTTATGAGGCATTCAACACTCACATTTTATGTTAACAAAGACTTTGATAGCGACTATTTATGTTATTTACATTGTATAATATTAAACTTTACTTACTTAACACCGTATCTGTCTCTAAACATAATATGGTCCCTAAATGTGCGGTTGACATCAAGGTCTATTTGTCTAATATCAGGTGAACAACCACGTGCTCTGTGCTTTAATTTCTAAAGAGGAAAAAGAGGGGGAAGAAAGCACATTTTTATGGCATCAGCTGTTGAAAAATCTATGAAAAATAGTTAATTCTCATGTAAAACATCATTTTGGTTTAGGAAAACCATTCCCATGGTCCAAACATGAAAACAACATAAAAAGGCACACAATGAAGAGTTTCTCTCCCATTCAGGCCCCATCTCTCCTATCCCCATTTCTTCCCTTTCCTATCACCTCTTTTTTCTAATAAACTATCAATAGAAGTAGATTTGAATTTTGGATAGAGAACTTTTTGGAGTTTGCATTGCTAGGACTATGTAAAAGCTGAGTCACACGGACTATGTAAAAGCTGAGTCACACAGTCCACTCTGATTTCTATTTTCATTCCAACATAATATTCCTGTCTTCCTTGGAGCTAAGTATTGCATTATTTCTTGATTTGCTTGTTTTTTATATAGTTGTCACTAATTCAGTCTTTAATTTGAGTAAACCTCCTCTGGAGATGTTCAAATTGAAGGGGCATTCTCTCCATCTCCACTTATGTAGACATTGCTCCCAGAACTTTCTGACCTGTTCTAGTTTGGGCTGCTGCCCAGCTGGTGTCGGGGTCTCCCTTCACCTTCTGTGAGACTTCTCTGCTTGGGTCTCCTATTTCCTGCACTTTGCATCTTCTTTCCAGGTCTATCCCCTTGTTCTGGAGAGCATCTCCCCCAGTAGCTCCTATGAAAGGGTGTGTGGAAGGTACATTTTTTGAAACTTTGAATATCTGATAGCTACCTTCTTTCTTAACTATTCAACTATTTTGAATTCTATGTTGGAAAATGTTTTTGCTCAAAAGGTATTGCCTTCACCGTCTTCTAACTTCCAGTGTTTGCATTCTATTCCTGCTTCTTTATAGGAAGTATTTTCTTTCTAGGAGATTATAGGAGTTTCTTGCTCCATGTCTGAAACTTCACATTTCTGTGTTTGGTTTGGATCTATTTTTATCCACAGGGTTTGACACTTGATGGATCTTTTCAATCTTAAAAACTCATTCATATATCTCTCTGTTCTGAGAAATTTTCATAATTCATTTGTTGATTTCGCCAGCCTCCACTCCCACATTCCCATTTTCTCTCTCCGGAACTCTTATTATTACAGTGTGGGAGCTCCTGGGCTATCATTTAAATTTCTTATATTTTCTCTATTATTTTCCATCTCTTTGACTTTATAACCTACTTTCTGGGAAATTTCTTCAATTGTTATTTTCAAACCCTCCTCTAGGATCTTTCATTTCTATTATCATTTTTATACTCATAAGCTCAAATGTTCCTTTTTATAGCATTCTTTACTTGTTTTATGGATGCAGTATCTATTTTTATCTCTCTGAAGATATTAATGATAGCTATTTTTATTTTTTTCTTGCACTCTAGTCTGTTTCTTACAGGTTGCTTTTTTCTATTTGTTCTCATTTGTCTTTTATATTAGCTCCTTCTCCTCAAATGAACAGTGATACTTCATTGTCTGCTTATATTTAAAAGAATAAAAGTTGATAGAAAGCTGTGTGCAGAGGTAAGGATTCATAACTGTGTCTTCACTGGCTGGGCAGTTTCACCAGGGTTCACCAGAAGTCAGTATCTTTGGGTTTATTTTCTCAGGCTGGTCAGATTCCACAGAGAAGGTTCTTGTGCTCTGCTGTCAGAAAGACAGGCACCAAGCTGCCAACATTCTGGCAGCTGAGGAGAGGGAAAGGCTGCAATGCCCCAGATTTAGGATGTTCAATTCCTCTGTGCTTCCGCTGCAGGAGCCCCACCCTCAGCAGGGCCTGTTCTCTCTCCAGCCCAGAGGCCCTCTGTTTTATCATATCCAAACAGTAATCCTCCAGTACCCCACCAGGGCTGGGAGAGACTTAGGGGTTCTGGCTGCTTCTGCAACATACCTTTTCACTTCTACTCCAACAGACGTGAAAAGGTCTTGGTAACTGCCAATTCTACTCCTGGAATTTCACTACCAAGACTTTTGGGGACTTTGAGATATAAATCAGGTGCTCCTCTAATTTCTTACTGCTAGCTTATGATTAATTTTCTCAGGTTTGCTAAGTTTAGTATTTGTCTGAATTCTGCTTTCCAAAAATTGGCAGCTATTACCACTTTTCCTATTTTCTCTTCCTTGCAGATTTCCCTTTTAAAACACTCTCTGGTGTCAATTTAGTGGCATTTCACAAACATAAATGAATATGTTTAATCACCCATATTTAACCAGATGGGAGATTAAAATGTATATAATGTGTACTTACCTATGCTTAAGTATAATTAAGCATGTATATGCATGTTATATTGACCCATTTACCATGTGTCAGTAATATGTATGTATGTATCTGCTAAAATAAACTCCAAAGATATATATATATTTATATACCTCTACCATCTACAGGACATATCATCATCATATATATATATATATATATATATATATATATATATATATATATATTTACTTAGTGAAAAGATAGGGGCTGTCTTGGATATGAATGTGTATGTTAAGTATTTTCTATATGTAGTTTTGTGTTTTGAGGTAGGGCTCAGAGAATAGCAGTTTCTGTACCTTCTTAAAACAGAAAAAGTAACCATGATACATATAGTTTAGAGTTCCAAAGACAGAGGAGGATACTTACAGTATTACACTAGACTCATACAACCACTAAAATGTTATTGTATGCTAGATCTGATATAAGTTGGTCCAGAATACATTACAAAATTTAAGCTTTAAAAATATAATCTTTGTATCTTCATTCATTAAGTATCTGGGGAAAAGGGGTAACGGGTAAGTACAAAAAGTTCACTCGTTGCTCAAGGCCTCCTGGTAAAAGATAAGATGTTAAAACATAGAAAGAAAGCATTTGATAAGACATGATGAAATAGAATCTAAAATAAAATTTAGTTGAAAGGGTGAAAAGCACCCAAACACATCTCTAATATCAGTTTCTCTAGAAGACAAGAAAATCCAACATAAAAAAAGTAACTACATGATAGAAACAAAGCCCAGTTGAGTCTGGAAAAAAAAAAAATGATCAGAAAAATTGTTTATGCCCTAGATCACTTACAAGTTAATGTGTAAAACACAAGTAATTAAGCATAGTTCTTATGTTAATGAAAAGAGGTTAGCAGCTTCTACAATTATCTCTGAAACTGGGAGGGTTGTGATTCATGTGTGTCACAAAAATGTAAGAATCAACATCTTATTTAAAAGAAAAAGGAAATAATGAACCTATAAAACCAAGGACAGAATTACTGTGGAAGCATTTAGATGAAAAATTAGCACTTTGAGTTTGGCCTACAAGATTATTAAGCCCCACTAGGCTGTAGGTGAGGTTGCTAACCTCTATGGGCTGAACCTCTACCATCTATAGAACATATATCATCACTAATGATGAGATACGATTGAAAGAATAGGAGAACAGATGAGAACATCAGGTTAGGAGACAGGACAATCTGACAACCTGAGAAAAACTTTAGTAGGTTAAAAAAAGGTAGTTTTAGAACTTCCAGTCATGATGGAGGCATAGGTAAATATGCTTCACCTCCTTGTACAATGACAAAATAACCTCAAAACAAAGAACACCCAGAACTGTTGGGAAATCCAGCTGTATGTATGTAAGTGCTACGGCCAAGGATTAAAAGAGCCACATTCATCCAGACAGGTAGGGGGTGCAGAGACATATATATGTATAGTGGATTGAATAGTCTTTCTCTAAAATTCATGTTTACCTAGAAACTATGAATATGACCTAATTTGGAACTAGGGTTTTTGCAGATGTAATAAAATTAAGATGAGGTGATACTGGATTAGAGTAGACCCTAAATCCAATAACAGGTGTCCTTATAAGGACAGACACACACACAGGGAAGAAGCCACATGAAGATGAAGGTAGAAATTAGAGTGATACAGAAACAAGTCAAGGAATACCAGAATTTAGGAAGAGTCAAGGAAAGATTCTTCCTTGGAGCCTTGAGACGGTAGGCTCCCACTGACACCTTAATTTCAGGCTGTATCCTTCACAACTGTGAGAAAGTAAGTTTCCAATATTTTAAGCCACTCAGTTGTGGAACTTTGTCAGTCCTAAGAAATACATACTTAGCACATACCACAGGCCAGGCACACTTAGGAGGTGTTAGGTTAAATTTTGTATGTTCTCTCAGGCATCATTTTCAACACTGGCTGTCCAACTATGACACTAAAGGCAAACATTTAATCAACATTCTAAAATAAATTGAAACTCTATAATCATGAGAATAATTATAGTCTGTGTAGGGTCCAATCAGCTAATTTTGAAAATCAAATACTTATACAAAATGAGAAATTCTTTAAACAGTATTTATTACCTTCATCTTGATGAAATTTAAATATATTAAAATGAAAATGTTGAAAGGGAATTTCAAAGCCCCTTTTATAACTGAAATTGGGCTTAAATTATGTATTTTTGGTCCATTTATTCTAATGTATTCTATTTACATACATTTTCCATGTAACATATTTCAAACTGATTTTCAGACAAAACTTTCTTACTCCTTTCAACGACTGATATAAATTTTTGATTTTGAAGGAATATAGCTGAGATAACAAAGAAGTCAATTTAATGCATGAGGTAATTTAAGGTACACATTACTGATGATGACAGCTTAACTTTTTATGAACATATACTGCTACCTAGAGATACCTTAATAATCTTCAGGAAAAATTATTCTTTTTCATGCTTAGAAAACGGTCAATCATATACAAGCAGTAGATGGATAAATGAATTCTGCTATTATTTTCCCATAACTTTAGAAGTGACACTATAAATCTCTTAATAACACTACATTGCAAACGAGCAACTACAGGTCTTAGTCAATTTTTCTTATGAATATAGCTCAACATTCATTGACCATTTCATGTATTTGAACAGCACTTAATACTTACCGATTGATACAGAAAATAACATTTTCATTGACGTCTTTGTTTGAAATTCAGGAAGTAGACTTCAATAAACAAAACAATCAAAAAAACCAGGTAATAGGCTTTTAAAACCCAACATCATATCATTTTAATATAATTTTTAATGAATATCTCATGTCAGCTTGAATGCTAAAAAACAGATTTTACTTTTCAATCTCAAAATAATAGGTTGGCTTCAGATACTCACACTATAAAGGTCCCTTGTTTCTTCTTTCATTTTAGGGATCTCAAGAAGCAGAGCCCAGACTTCACCTCGGAGCTGAAGTGGGATCCCTTTGTAAATTCTCCTATGAAACTGTTAAAAGAAACAAATTGAAGTGACAAACTGACAAACCTTAGACTGTTCCTTTAAATCAAATTAATTAATATGTTAGTCTTATTTTCAAAGTGTCCATGATAATTAATGACACATTTTAACACGGCACATTTGCATTTGAATCCTATCATCTCTGCTTTCAGATCTAACAGAAGAGACATACAAAAAGTAAGAAAAGAAACAAAAAAAATGTTAAATATGCTTAGTACATTAGCATTTTGATACCATTTGTTAAAAAAGTATTTTCTGAGTGGCATGAAAGCATAATCATTGTTTTTTTTAAGTTGTGAACATTCCCTGTTGATAGAAGTAGCTACTATACACTTTCTTCCTTTTAATCCATACACCTAAAAGGTTTCAAATAGCAAAAAGGTTGCCTTGTGCCAAAAGTCTCTTCAGGGAGTGTAGCAAATGCTGTTAACCCTAATCTCTTTCCCACCACTAAAAAAATAAGATGTAAGTTATAATAACTGAAACGCTGGTGAACTATGAATAAGTAGAGCTTTATCATCTACTGCTACACTACTTAAGATTTTTAAAAACTAAAGCATTAGTAACTCAGACATGATGTTGCTTGAGAAACTTTGCTTGTATAGTTTAAAACAGGTAATGTTATTGAGCTACTTTTACTTTGAAACAGTGAATATTGTGAAATTAATACATAATTTCATTTTGTTATTTTGGTGTAAACATAATATGCCTCAAATTTAAAATGTCAGCAGATAATGAGTAAAATCATAGTTTACCACATGCAACAACTCTAACTGGAAAAACATATACAGAAAGGCTTTGTGTAAACTAGACTCTGCTACTTGTAATATTTCCTATATACTAAACATTCACCACCATTAATTTTAAATAGAACGTGGTTTAAAAATAACAAAAAGCAAGTGATCTATTTACCTAAAGAACGTTTGTGACCTGTACTCACTTCAAAATCATAATAAAATGCTTTTAAAGATATATTATCCACTAAAAGTTACTTCAAATTATCTCCTGAATTAAAAAAAAAAAGAAAGAATCTTTATTATATTTTTTCCATTACCATTTAGTCTTCTTATATCCTCTCCCCCCAGCATTCACTGCACTGTTGTCAATGTCCATGAGTTGTTTTTCCTTTTGGCTCAATCTCTACCTTCCCTAACCTCCCAATCCAATAGCTGCCATCCTGCTCTCCAAATACGAGTCTGTCCCCATTTTCCTTATTAGTTGTTTGTTTGTTCATCAGATTCCACATATGAGTGAAATCATATGGTATTTGTCTTTCTCTGTCTCCTTTCATTTAGCAATAATGTTCTCCAGGTTTATCCAAACTGTCGCAAAGGATAAATTTTTCTTTGTTTTTATGGCTGAGTAATATTTCATTGTGTAAATGCCCCATAGTTGTTTTATCCATTCATCTACAGATGCACACTTGGGCTGCTTCCGTATCTTGGCGATTGTTAATAATGTTGCAATGAACGTGGGGTGCCTACATTCTTTCAAATTAGTGTTTTGGGTTCCTTCAGATATACAGATGGCCAACAGACATATGAAAAGATGCTCATATCAGTAATCATCAGAGATATGCTAATTAAAACCACATTGAGATAGCATCTCACAACTGTCAGAATGGCCATCATCAACAAATGAACGAACAAGCACTGGTGAGGATGTGGAGAAAGGGGAACCCTTTTGCACTGTTGGTGAATGCAGACTGGTGCAGTCACTGTGGGAAATAGTATGGAGATACCTCAAGAAATTAAAAATGGATCTGCCTTTCAACCCAGCTATCCCACTTGTGGGAATATATCAAAAGAAATCTCCTAAATTACTAAAGATGCTACATAATAAGCATCTGATATAAATATCAGAAAGTGTGGAAATTATTACAAATGTAAAAACTGAAATTTTAATAGTCAAGTAGAATATGATGGCAGGTAAATAGATTATCTTTTATAGGCTTGAATCTCCATTAAACTGATGTTTTCAATGAGTAAAATCAGAGCTCTGGCATGTTGTATTTCTTAAAAGTATATTACTTAAAAAGACTTTTGACATTATCCATGCTAAAATTTAATTGAGATTTAGAAAAAGCCAAATTGCTATGATAAATTGAGAAAAAATAATAGAGAAATTTCGGGAAGAAATAAAAAATTAATGGCCCCAGTACTACTCCAGGGCTAAAATGACTAATTAGGTACATACGAAAAAGGTTGAAAAAGAAACATTGGTACATTATCACTATCATCATCAACACTAACAATTAAAATCAGCTGCTGAGCACTTACTATGTGTAGAAAAGTATTTTAAGCTATTTACAGATATTTATCTCATTTAATCACAGATATTAAAAGTAAATCACAAAGAAGTTAAATAGCTTATCAAATTGTACACATAAGTTGTTACCAGTCAGTAAAAAAGCAACCAAAAAACCCCTGATTTTACATTTTATTTTAAAAAACAACTCTTTCAAGACCATGTGCATATAGTATCCATTGTTCTGTTCAATTGGACTTACTGAAATACATGGAACAGGAAAATATTAAGGAACTCTAAGAGCAAAAAAGCATTAAAATAATGTTAATAAAATTGTACCTGAAACTTAAATAGAATATAAAAGGTGAACCTGAAACTTAAGCTGTGAGAGGTAATGAAATAAAGCATGTAATAAAAAGTCACATATAGACAAAGACTATAGGTACAGAGAACAGAATGGCAGCTATTAGGAGTGGGGGACAGGAAGGCTGGGTGGCTGGGTGAAATTGGTGAAGAATTATGCAAAAACCAAACCAAACCAAAGGCCTTATAGACACAGACCACAGTGTGATGATTACCAAGGGGAAAGTGGTGTGGGGAGGCAGAAGAGAGTAAAGGGGAAGATAAATGGAGATGGAAAGAGACTTGACTTCGGGTGGTGAATACATAATACAACATACAGATGATGTATTATAGAATTGTACGCCAGAAATTTATATGATTTTATTAACCAATATCACCCCAATAAGTTCAATAAAATTTTTTTAAAGAAAAGAATAAATTATGAGACTCAAAGAATTTTAAATTATGCTTGTTGTTTTTAAAGTACTTGTCCTGTTTGTTACATGACAGGCTGACTATGGTTACTTATCTCTCCTCACAAATTTTCAACTATCACAGGAATTTATAAAACTAAAAGAAAGTACATCAAAACACAACAATTGTAATAAAGTTTTCTCATTTTCCAGAACAATAGCTCAGTTTACATCTATTAAGAATCTTTCAATGGACAAAGTAGTGTCTCCTATTTCCTATAACAACTCAGGGAGCTAAGGCACAGAGAGTGGTTTGCCTAAGTCAAAGAATTCATCTTCTTACTCCCAATTCAAGGTATTTCTGCCACATGCACTACGTTCTAGAGGTAACAGCTTTATTGAAGCAGAATTTATCAACAGAAGGTGATATCTGATTGTCCCAACTCACACATGAATATCTATCATTCATTCATTCTTAAAAGAAACTGTAACAACTGCCTGCTTTGTGGCCAACTCTTATTAGGTTCTATGGTTACACACATGAAAAAGTTCTGTGGCACTCATAATCTAGTGGAGAAGGTAATTACGTAAGCAGATAATTATTACATAAACAGATAATCCTTTATAATACGATAAAGCCACAAACACTGATTGCTATCAGAGCTGAGCATCCCATTCTGATGGGAGAAGTCGTGATGGAGATGGATTCCCCCAGAGGTGGGTGAGGGTGGTGAAAGGAGAGTGGTAGGCACACTACACTGTCTAGATCTGCGGCAATAACATCAGGGGTCAGTGAGTCCTTATGTAGTAGGACATGTGAGATTCCAAGGGGAAACCAAAAAAGGTTTAGGGAAAAAGTATTGAGAATGGGGGCAGTGAATCTGCTGTGGTGGTCACTTTTTATTGGTCCAACACAGTGTTTCTAAGCCTAAGACTGTATTAGAGATACCATAAGGGAGGTAGAGAGAGATGTATTGCACAAGGGTTAGGAAAGACTTTCTTCAGACAAGATGACAATAAATTCGATACTGAAGGATACATGGGGATTTGCCAGGAATGGGAAATGAAGGTGGGGATGAGAGTGATAATAATGATGAATCAAAGAGTAATAACAATATTAACAACACCAGTTATGCTAACATTTTCTGATTATTTATTAGAAGCCAATATATCAGTGATTTTCATCCTTTTTCATTTCATGGCAGCCATAAACTAATTACTAAAACTCTCTGGCACACAAAAAATATATGTTTTGTCCATTTAAAAAAAAAGGTATACAAGGTCTGTCCAGAAAGCATCCAGCTATATAACATAAAAAACAGGCAATTATTGAATAAGATACAAGAAACATTGCACATAACACAATGAAGCCTCACTCCCCTTCAAAGGAGGAATGTTGGGACCTCACATGGTTCTCCCACTGTCACTTCCACTGTTCAAAACACTGCAAAATCCTTTGTTGGAATCACCATCAGCTGCCCCATGGTATTTTCTTGAATCATATCAAAGGTCTGAAATCTCTTCCCTTTCATAAGTGATTTTAGTTTTGGGAAAAGCCAGGAGTTGCAGGGCACCAAATCTAGTTATTTGGTAATGGGTTGAATCAAATCATTAGCAAATGCAGCACAATTTTCCTTCTGCTCTGGTAGCAGACGTCGAGAAACATATTTTGCCAGAACAAGTTTCATTCCAAGACTGCATCAAAATCTTGGACACAGTAGTTTTTGGAATCCCCAGATCAACTTCTAGTTCAAGCGCTGTCAGTCCCAATCTTTGCTGATTATAGCCAGTACATGTTCAACATTCTCAAGTGTTCTGTTTATTGAAGGCCTTCTAGAACATGGATAACTTTTAACAGATTCTCAACCATCTTTGAAGGGTTTGTGCTACAGTTTATTTGTGCTGTACTCATTGCATTGTCCCTGAAAGCCTTCTGACTCATCTGAATAGTTTCTACAGAGCTTAATGCAGAAGTAGATGCAGATTCGTTGCTCTGCTCACTCAGTTATTTTGAATGCAAGGGCCACACGGTACACATGCTCACTCAACAGTGTCTACCACCCCCCACTAACCAAGGACAGTGAATTTTTCATTGTTCACACATGTGTATTCCAGTATACCTCCTTGGCCAGGTTACATCAATGTCATGCAAATCAGTCTCATTATATTAACAATGGCTCATCTTCCTCCAGACAGATCTTGAAATTTTGATTGATTTACAATAATGGTGGTAGTAGTAATTACCCACCCTTTTTCTCCAAAGTGACTTCTAAAAAATCAGGTGTATATAAAAATAATTTGTATATAAAGATTTTGGATACTAAGAATTAACCAATCAGATGCAGCCTTATTAGGTAACATAGCCAATAAAATATAACTCTATTATATGATGTATACATTTATGGTTCAAGAAAGAACATTCACACCAGACAGCTCTTGTTTTGTTGTTGTTTTTTTTGTTTGGTTGTTTTTTTAACATTTTATTAGTTTTTAGAGAGAGGGGAAGGGACAGAGGCAGAAAGGGAGAGAGACATCAGTATAGGGTTGCCTTTCACCTGTCTTCAGCTATAGACCTACCTGACTGGAAACCTGGCTTGCAACCTGGTTATATATAGCCCTAGTTGGGAATAGAACCAGTGACCTTTGGGTTCACAGGCTGGCACCTTATCCACTGTGCCACCAGCCAGGGCCCTAGACAGCTATTGTTGTGTTAGCTATTGTCATTTCTTTCCTTGACTACTTAAGGCACTGATTTTCAACCTTTTTCATCTCATGGAATATGTACACTTATTATTAAAATTCCGTGGCACATCAAAAAATATATCATGTTTTTTGCTGAACTAACCAAAAAAAAAGTAGGTATAATTTTGATTCATTCATACTGGATGGTTATTGTTGTGTTGGCTGTTGACATTTTTTAATTTGACAATGTAATGGAAGAGAGATCTGTACCCCTAACTAACTGGTCAGGTATTGCATGTTTTAAAAATTCATAAAGCACACTAGTTGAAAATCACTGTTCTAGACTGATTTATTCCCTATAATATTATTACATCCCTAAGGAGGTAGGTACTATTATTATGATCCCAGTTTTATGGGTGAGAAAATTAAGATGAGGAAAGGTTAAACAACTATTTCAAAGTCATTCTAGTAAACTATGGAAGAACTGAAATTCAGTTAGTCTGACTTCAGAGGCCATGGTCTTAACAATCATAATATAGAACTACTACGTGTTGGAATTTCTTTTTTCAAAGATTTTATTCATTATTTTTAGAGAGAAGGGCAGGGAAGGAGGAAGAAAAGGAGAAAAACATTAGTGTATGGTTGCCTTTCACCTGCTTCCAGCTACGGACCTGGCTGGAGACCTGGCTTGCACCCTGGTTACGTTGCCTTGGCTGGGAATCAAACCAGCAACCTTTGGGTTTGCAGGCTGGCACTTATCCATTGTGCCACCAGCCAGGGCCTACATGTTGGATTTTAACAATATATTTTAATATTACAACTTGAAAAGCAGTACATTTAAAATTCTGTTACAATTTTATTAATATATAAAATCTGTTAAGAAAAAATAAATAAGATTGTCTGAAATCTACCTTTGTTTTCAATATCGTTTAATTACAAAAAAAAAATCTACTTCAGTCACAGATACATTTAAAAATCCATCAACTAAGAAAATAATTCTATTAACTCATCTAATGACTTCAATAACTCTTTCAAACTTGAATGATTCTGTAACGGCGAATGATCCCCATTACCATGGCTGCCAGTGAGTAAACTTGTCGGCAAGTTTGACTCAATTCTATACAGCTCTCACCACTGCGGCGCACACCATGGAACACAAATTCCCTTTTGGAGCTCCTGATGCTCCTTACTGCCTCCTCATTTTCTTTAATCATCCCTGCTCAGCTGGCCCCTTCATCTCTGCCTCCAAAAAGGCATGAGTCTACTGAGTTGGATGTAAAAAAAGTTTTAAACCATCCTCAGGCCCTCCAGCCTCTCATAACTACATTCTATCTCCCTCTGACCTCTCAATGGCAAACACTAAAAGAAAAAGCTAGTGTAAAAAAAAATGGTACAATGAATGAGCCCTGAAGTCTGGACACAGTCTCTCTTTTTTGTCACTAAGCTATGTGACCTTGAATATTTTAGTTCTAAACATGGTGCCTCAATTTCTCATCAGTAAAACTAATATTAGTCCATTAGTTATTTGACCAACAGAGGTCCATTCAGTTATTTGCTCAAAAAAAAAAAAATTGTATCTGTAATAGGTACCATTCTTAGACTTAGCTTAGACACAACAACACTATGACTAATTAAATCATAATGGGCTCTATTTAACAGAAATAACTTCATTTAATAGATATACTAAAATACATATTACTATACATAGGATGCAGTCACTGTGAGACCACACATGAAACACAAACAGCCTTCAGGAAAATATTTTCATCAAAGCTTGTATCCTAAAAATCCAAATATTCTCTAGGAGGGCTATATTTTTATTTCATGACATTTCTATAAATTTCTTTGTATTACTGCTACATAAGTAAGGAATTTATGGAAAGAAAACTTATACCTACTCCTCTTATAAGACAAGAAAAATATACGCTTCTTTTTTACTTCAAAGCAATTTAAAGCTAGGTAGAATGTGAAAGCATTGTGATTCCTTTAGAAGGTGCATTCTGCTTCACACCAAACTAGATCATGTATATAATGCAATAATTCCAGCATTGTGGTTGTGGGGAAGTGCTTTAAGATTATATATCAAAAAATAGTTCTGTTAAAATCTCTCTAACTGTAACTAAATTAGCCAGAGTTGCTGTAAAGAATAATAGCCTAGTAGAATTGTTCATTTTACAGAGGTTTACAATCTACCATGGATATATGTATATAGTAGACAAAGACATAAAGCCATATAATTCTACAAATATTTTATTAGACTGAATGTGAGATTAAAGCACAGGGACAATGCACCAAAATTTTTCCTATAGTTACCACTTGAGCAATCTTTCCACAAAGACAGAAGGTAGTCTAGCTGTCAACTTTAGGCCAATCTCAAAGACAATAAAATATTAAACAAGCACACAGGCATTGTAACAAATGCTCTACTTTGAACTGATTCCTTTTAAAAGCATCTTAATTTCCAACCTAATGCTAAAATGCATGTATAATAAAATCAGCAAGTAACTAACTCATTCCTGATGAAAATAAAAGTCTAACATATTTTAAATAAGGATACTTAAGATACTTAAAGATTTCTATAGTTGAATAAGTTTCAGGCAATTCATGATCCCTCTTAAAAATTCGCACCACCTATTGTAATGTTAAAGACTCTCAAAAGTCGTGTAGTAAACAAACATTGCCTATATTTAGCTCTGATTTTCCCAACTTAAATATTTAGCCAGAGAGGCCTTTTCTCATGTAGTAATAAGCAACACTCACTGAATGCATATTAAGGGTCAGGCACTACTCCATGCATTTTACATGAATTAACAGTTAAACCTCAAAATAACTCTGAGAGGTAGATATTATTATTATTCCTATTTTACAGATGAACAAACTAAGTCAGAATAAGGTATAATACCTTTCCCCAGGTAGCATAGCTTATTAAGTGGCAGAGCTGGGATTCAAACCTAGGGTACCCTGGCTCCAGAGTCTCTTGTGAACTGTTAAGCAATTCTGCTTCTATGTAATATTCATTAGAATCTAAGGAATTGGTTTCCTTCCCTAGAATTCTTATTGACAAATGCTGACATATAACAATTTATATCTACGCAAAAAGGAAAAAAATAATACATAGAAAAAAAGTGTGAGGAAATAGATCATCCTAATATTTAACTCAGTTGTGTTTTACATGGGACTATGGAAAAATTGTTTTTCCTTAAAAATTTATTGTCCAAATTTCCTTCAAAAAACTAATAGCAAAGGGATAGAGGGGAGCAAAAAGAGGATGGATATAATACAACAACAATAAAATTAAATTTAAAAAAAAAGAAAAAAAGAGAATGAAGCAGAGATATCTCTTAAAACAAACAAACAAACTAATAGCAGTAGCCAACATTTACTGAGCACTTATTCTCTGCAAGGTATGTGCTGAGCGCTGTATGAACATTAGTCGTTTACTTTATATCCTTTTGAAATAGGTAGATTTGTCTCCATTTTACTTTCAGAAAACCAATGCTTAAATGTCAGTCATGGTCCCATGAGGTCAAAGCTGTACTCATAATGATACGAAACTGTTAACTGTCTTCTTCACTCTGTTAACTTTTGCATCAAGAACAAAAATGCTATGGTCATAAAACTACTGGTACTTTTGCACAAACATGGCAGTAGCCACACTATGCCAGTGTCACTGCATTCTCCACTCACAGTTGAAAACAAGTCAGTTTTGCTTGAGATGAAGCAGTAGAAATTATAAAAGTCTTGACATCTCAACTATTGAACACATGTTACTAACATGCTGAGTGATGGCATGGGAAGAGGTGCGTACAGAGTACTTTACTGTCATCCAAGTACAATGGTGGCCTCAAGAACAAGCACTTATAAAACTTTCTGAATCACGATCTAAATCAACTGTTTTCTTCATGGAACATCTTATTACTTGAAAGAATGATTGACTAAACAAGTATGGTTATTCAGATTTGGGAATTCAACATTTTCTCAAAAATAAATGAAGCCTGTCATTTTAAGGAAAATATCTGATAGTATTTGGTGCCACGGAAAGCATTTGACCTTTCAGGCAAAATTAGAATTTTAGAAAATTTCCACCAACATAAACCTCACAGTTAACCAATATATAAAGACTTTTTTGATGATATTAACAGATGTGTATATTTAAATTGTTTTAAAACTGGGCACAAACTCAATACACTGCAAAAAGATTTCAGGAGAGGTTGCTAGAAGCTTCTGGAAAAAGAGACTGCTTCTGTATCAGGGAAAGGTTTCAGAAGCCAGTCATCTCTTTCTGAGCAGTGTGACATGTGGACACGAAGCCTGAAACTACTGCGGTGAGCCTGATCCCAAAGGAAAGCCAACCTCAGCTGAGGTTGACACTGTGGGAGGCAGAAGAGAGGTGAGGGAAACTGTCAAAGTAACATAACTGAGCAGCTGGACTAAATCACTCCACACCAGCCTGCCTCTGGTCTACTGAATACATTCTCTTAATCGTTGAAACCAATGTGAGTTGGGCATTTTGTGATAACATAAAGACTCCTAATTTAAATTAAACTGAAAAATCCTTTTAAAGAATGTGAATATAATACTCTGATAATTAAAGAAAAACTTTTACTGAAAAACCCACATTGAACTTGTATAGTTTCATTAGGAAGTAACATTATTTTTTATTACCTTTTCAGTGTTCTTGTATTTTTCCCATCCTTTTAGCATTTTCAACCATTTAGTAGTTCTTTCAATTTCCAGGTGCTTTTGCTAAAATAAAATTGAAATTTATTGTTACTATTTGTTCAAGTCTTCTTTACTTATGAAGTAACCCCCCCCCAAAAAAAAGTCACAGAAAATGCTCCTAAAAAAGGACTACTACAAGAGTTATGCTATATTACATAGCAAGTATCCTATCTAACTTTTTCAATGTTGTATCAGTACTTTTATAGTTGCATCAACAGTATTCCATAGTGAAAATTAAGATACACAGGAGGTACCTCACTGGAGTAGGTAAAGAGAAAGAAATTGTTTAAATTTCCCAGCATGCTTAAACTAATCACCAAAAACCCTGTATAGTCTACAAATTTAAACCTAAAGGAAATGTTAAAATATTGTGAAATCTCTTTTATGAATCAACAAAAACATAACTTCAAAATTCTCTTTTGTCCTCACATTATACTCAATTCTAGCACATTAATGTTTTCAGTGACAGTTGGTTTCTAAAAGAAGAATTTAGTAGTCATTGGTTTGTGGAGTGGTTGGAGTGATTAATATTTAATTATCACTATGCTAATGAAAAATTATATAAAAGTAATAGCTGCTGCCAAAAAGGGAAGTCCACCATTTGCTAAGGATGACTTATGTGGGCTATAACAGGTGCAATGACATAGGGACAGAAAGGGTAAGAGACAGGTCATGGTGGAAGGAGTAGTCAAATCCACCAAGGGATGTCAGAGAAGATGAGCCCTGCATAGGAATTGAAGGAGTATCAGGATTTTTATCAAGTGCAATATGGGAAAGAATATTCGAAGATATAGTTCTGAAATAATTCAGCATCAGATGAGGCTGAATGAAAATAGAATCTTTTATGTCATACTAAGCTGGAATTTGGGGCAAAGCTGGGGAATGGGCAAGATTGAACAGAAAGTGCTTCCTCCCCACTTCTTTGGTTGCCAGAAGAGAGATCTTGCTTTCCTAAGGAACTGAGCCTACTGTCCAATCTCCCACTCACTCCTAAGGTGGTAGACTGACGAGATGATTACTAACTTGAGAAAAAGAACCAGGTGTACAGACCTTGGTCCATTTTCTTGAAAGCCCAATAACTCATAAAGCACATCTGTACTCCATCCTTTCAGACAACAAAAAACACCTTCCTCAACCAAGAAATCTATGGTGACCTCTGCCAGTGGCCAGGTGAGTAAGCCTGTCTCCTTTCAGGGTTCAATACCGGGAGGCTGGCACACCTAACACACATTCTCCCTTGACTACCCTGCTCCAGGGATGCTTGCTGTTTCCCCACTACCCAGGGCAGGGCTGGGCACAGAGTTGGCACTTAGTTAATTATTTTATCTTCATGGGAACAAAACGCAGTATAACTGTCTCTTATAAGTGAGCTGAGATTCTGCTACTTTGTTCATTTTTCTCAATCCCCACATTTTCTTTTCTAGAGGCTTCTATAAGTATAATAAGCATATGAATGAAAAGCAATGGAAATGGAAGACTATCTAGGAAAGAAAATTATTCTGAGGATACCTTTTATGCTCAAAATGTATGCTCACTACAACCTTATTAGGTAAACATAGTCATACCCATCTTATAGATAAGGAAGCAGAGGTACAAAAGGGTTAAGTGACATCCAAATTCCCCTATCTAGTACAACTTTGAAGGGGCAGGTTGAAGCTGGGCAGCTTGGTTCCTGAAGCCGCATGCTTAGACCCACACCTTGTTGTGTCTTGCCTCCCTCAAGTCCAGGCTGTAGTTCAGGCGATCACACTCTTGGATGAAAGCAGTAGCTTCTTATTGACTGTCTTTAATCCAGCCTCAAACAGGCAGGTGGCATATGCCCAGCAGCAGCAGTATTTTTAGACTTAAAAGAGGCATAAATCCCAAAGAAAACCCTGAATTTAGAAAAAGTTTCTCACCAATAAGAATATTGTACAGAATTTTATTTTTTAGGAATATTTTTTAAACTCTTTAAATTACTCTAAACTTTTAATAAAAAATGTGATGGGTTTTTCATAATAAAAGATGATCATTTGTGAGCAAAAGGTATCGTGTTATAAATTCCATTTTTAAAAGACTATGCATAGTCTTCATTATATTATTAGTGATAAAATGTTGCAGATGGTTCCAGAAATATGTTCAATTTTAAAACCCAGTGGGGCACTGAAATCTAATTAATGTTTCCGCTAAATGTGACTTTAGAGAAGGCCAAGCTATGAAAAATTAAGATTGATATAAGTGCCATTTGGTATCTTTTTTTTGTTCTCTGCACTTCCTCTTCTGACTTCTTCAAATCAAAGCCCTCTTCTCCAACAGGAAAGCACCAAATAATTCAAGCTAACTCAAGAGGGTAATAACACACTCTGCCAGGAACAACCCTGCTGAGATCTAGCCTGTCTCTTGCTATCTTTCATTTTTATGGCTATAAATTATCAATTAATCACTTTAAGAAAGTTATTCTTTTTTGTAATGGCACTCTTTTGAATTTTAATTCTTATCATGTAGAATATTTATGTTATTTTAAATGCTACAAATTCTCACATTCAAGGACAACACACACACACACACACACAATTTTAAGAACCATTAAGCATGCTTTTCCTTCTCCTGCAGCAAAAAACAAAAATGATACATCTTGGAAACAGTTCCCAGGCTATAGGATTTTAAAATTATGTATCAGTAGTTAACGCCATGATACTGTCAGTTCCACTACACTAAACTTGAATGCATACGAGTATCTTTTTTTCCTCCACTCATGAATCTATAATTCATGGATAAAATATACTTTATCACAAAACATGCCACAGCTGACTATTCCAGAATATATGCTAAAGGAAGACGTAACTGAAAACTATATGACAAACAAGAACTTAAGTGTTCTAGAAAAACAAGCTGAGGAAATACATCTTGCCATGGACTAAAAATAACATCAACACGAAGTAAACTATAACAGCAAGTTAGAATTTTAACCTACAAGTTTAGTAAACGTTGAAACTCAACATATCCAAAACAATTTCCCTCACCACACTGGTATTACCTCCCCCTTTCCTATCATAAATTAACAGCATCACTGCCCACTAAGTCAAACAAGCTAGAACCTTAAGTTGTTTTCAGTCTTCATTTACCATCATTCTCACGTTGGGACTACTCTTCTGGTCCCATCCATGTCTCATTTCCATCATTTTCTTGGCCCTAGTGCATCTAGGCGACCCTAACTCCTACATAAAAGTAAGTCTTTACCAAGCCCCGTCTCCAAAAAAGCCTCCACACTGCCACCACAATTTTTAAAACATGTCCCAGTTTAAAATTCTTCAATGCCTGCCCATTCATCATCTACAAAAAAATGTTCAAACTTTCACATAGATAAATTTTCACAATAAGGCCCCAACTCACCTTCCTGCTACTTTTATGATTTGGCTACCTTGAACTATTCCTTATTTGCACAACACACATATCAAGAGAAAAAGACACAGAGCTCCTAATCTCTATTTTATATTCTCTAATACTTCTCCATTATCTCCACTGACTACAAAAATGCTACAGTGTTGTATACTTTCCCCTCCAAGGGTTGTTTTCAACAAAGGACTAAATTGAAGTGTGCAATCTGATACTCGATTATCTTAAATTGCTGTCCCCTCTAGGTCACTATTACCCTCCTCCTATTTGTGCAAGGAGGGTGTAAGCACTAAAACTGGGACTAATATTTTCTTTGTTACCTCTCAACCTCCAGTGGTCCAAGACTATATTTTCAATCATATACAAGACGTGTTAGCACTTAACTGTTGATTACCCACATAGTATTAACTTCTATCTGATCCAAGACTGCTCCCACTATTAACATGACTGATAATCTAGATGGTAAAGGCTAACCACACACAATGCATGGATAAATATCAAATAGCCTGCTCTTCTAGAATAAGAAATCTTAGAACTTTAGTCTTTTGATGGTTTTTGTTTCTCCTCTTGGAGTATTTCGCTTGACAGAATAGTTGACCAGAGACACGCACACCTAGACCTCACCAGCAGAGGTCAGGAGAGGACAAGAAGAAAAAAACTCTTTTGACATAGTAACACTGAGAAGTTTACACATCATACATATATTTTGAGTAAGATTTGAAACCACATAAAATTAAGATAAAGTTTTAAAAGATATGAATAGGCTTCATGCAAAATATAGCTCTACATAAAGGAATAGATGAATGCATGAAAATGCATAGTTTTACATATCCTTAACTCCTTATTAAAAACATCAATAAGCCCAAAGAAACAACGTAATCCATTATTAATATTGTTCTCTACAGAGTAAACATAATAAGTGAGTTCATATGTTTTATTTGTCTAAGTGACTGTTTGGAGGAATCCAAAGCATTTCACAAATACCAACATAATCTTATGAGGGTCTGCCTACTAATATGCTATTTTAAACAAAGAATCTCCTTCTGTAAAATAATACACTGGCAAGCCTGAAACTAAAGCCATGATTACTTGACTATGCATTAGTGTACAGCTTCCCAAATGTCAATAAGTGCATGCTTCAAGTGTATGCTTTTTGAAGATTAATAAATACTTTAGATGTCTGCAAGGTTATCATTTCCACTGATTTTATTCAACAAGGACATACATGTAGAATTCTTACTAGTTTCCTAGAAATAGCACAGTTGGCCATAAGGACTAGTCAGTTACTGAAAAATACATAAATTAAACTCAGATCAAAAAAATTGGAGGAAATCCTGATAAACTAAAATGTTTCTAGCCTTATATTGCTATGCATGTCTAAAGTTCTCATTCCACTTTAAAGAAACCAAAATTGTTAAAGGCAAGCCATGCAATATGAGTGCAGTTTATGTGCAAAAGACATAATGGAATCTCAATCGGCAGCCTCAGAATCCTGCCCCTCCCTAACACAAAACTGACAAATAAATATAAAGTTATATCTTATGTTAAATTATTAAGGTGTGCATAAATCATTTTTTAGCAATTTTTTATTAAATTCATGAGATTAAACAACCAATTAATTACAAGCTTGACTATGCTGGGTAGGAGGTTTTTTGTTGTACAGGCAAATATCTTTTAAAAACCAAATAAAGTATTTTTTTTAAAAACCTCCCTAAAGAATGCATTCTCCACTAGCTTTTGTCTTATATTTCTCCTTCTCTTTACTGTCACATTTCCTAAATCATTTATATCACTGGTTCCCAGACCCTAATAATGTATATACAAAAAAATTATCAATCTGGGATTAAGGGAATTGAGTCATCAACATATAGCTGGCATTTAGGCTAAAGATCAGATGAGATTACCATGGGAGAAACACCGACAGGATAAAGAAGTTCAAGACCTGAGCCATGAGGCACTCCCAAGTGTAGAGATTAGGAGGTGAGGAGAGCAAGCACAGCAGAGAGAGAGAAAGAGAGAGTGCAGCCAGTGGGGAAAGAAGAATACATGAGTTCTGAAGTCCAAGAAAAGAGAATGTGTCAAAACAGACAGTAACCAACCATGTCAAATACTGCTAGTAGGTCAAGAGGAAGACTAGGAATTGATGCAAAGGTATAGAGGTGGTTAGAGACCCTAATAATGGCAATGGGGTGGGGTGGGGTGGGGTGGGAGTTAAAATATGATTGGACTGGGTACAAGCAAGAATTGCAGAAAAAAATGGAAAAATATATACAGGCACCTCTTTCCAGAGTAAGGGCTGTAGGAATCAGAGCAGTAGCTGAGGAAATAGGATCAAAGAATATTGGTGGTTTTTTTTTGTTTTGTTTTGTTTTTAACTGGAGTAATAACAGATTTTACTCTGATGGGAATTATTAAGTAGAAAGAAAAAGAAGTCAGAAGAGAGGGGGAAGAAAAGCTTGAGAGTTGTCCCTGGACGAACAACACATACACACACAGGAACTAAAGCGTTAGGCACAAATGATGATAGGTGGGTATCTATGGCTATGGAAGCTCATGGAAGTGCTCTTCTGATTGTTTCTTTTTTTATCTAGCTTTCTGTTTATTTACTTATTTATTTTAAAAAGATTTTATTTATTATTTTTAAAGAAAGGGGAAGAGAGAGAGTCAGAGAAGGGAGAGAGACATCAATGTATAGTTGCCTTTCACCTGCCTCCAGCTATGGACCTGGCTGGAGACCTGGCTTGCAATCTGGTTATGTGCCTCGGCTGGGAATTGAACCAGCGACCTTTGGGCTCGCAGTCTGGCACCTTATCCTCTGTGCCACCAGCCAGGGGTATTTCTATTTTTTTAATAAGAAATAGAAAGCAAGACCTTTAGCTGAGAGAGGACAGAGAAGGAGGTGCTGGAGGTTTGAGGAGGAAGAAAAGATTCCAATAGCCGAATAAGAGCAGACATTCACTAGGGAGGAAAAGCGTGACTTCCAGGCAGTGCTGATGCTCCAGCTGAGGTTTGTGATCGTGCATTTAAAGTAAAACCAGTCAGCATGGTTGTCTTTTCCCAGTTGCACTTAGCCATGCAGGTGCAGGCACTGCCGTGGCAGAAAGCTGGTTTTAGCTAGGGCTGTGGTTTAGCCCAGAAGCAAGAGAAGCCAGGGAGGTCAAGGTACATGCAAGTGACTGTAGAATTGAGCTGGGAAAAGAGGGGAATGAAGACGAATGTGGTGATATCAGTGGAGTCAAGAATTAGAGAAATCAGGGCACTAGGCAAGAGAATAGAGTGGAAACAAATCCTTATGTCCCCATTTCAAAGTGGACTGGTAGAAAGTTCACCAGAGGCAGAACTTGGAAATTGTTCACTGTTATTCATCACTTCCTTCTCATTCGTTCCTTAGCCACAGATTCGCTTTCCCCACCACCAGCCCTATCATTTCGTTTCACTGAAACTGCAACACTATGCTCCCAAAAGCTACCAATAATCTCCCATGTTTCCTTGCTTGACCTTCCTTTAGTCATGGGCAGATAGTGAGCATCTCAAAGGCAGAAACTGACTGACTTATTTATCCAAATATTCTAGGCAGTACCTAGCCCAGTGCTATGCAAGAATGTAGCTATAAAGAGAAAAATTCCTTTGCCAAAACATTAAGGTACAATACTGAGAAAATCAAGAAGTCACAAGAAAATTCAAATGCAGGCAACACCTAATGGGGAACTCTATGTAAAATGGCAATTTTGTCTACATCTACAAGTTATGCTACAGTTTTTATTTTTCAGGAAATTTTGATTTTAGAAAGATTTTCTAAAATATTTTCCAAATTCCAATTCTAATTTTACCTCCATTATCTGAAACTCAGCTTCCTTTGTCATCAAACATGAGCTGAGGACAATCTTAATCAGCAGCTTCCATCTCATTCTACAATTCACTTTTTGGTCCAGGAAAAAACAAACAGAAAACAGAGGAGGGAAGGGAGCGTCTGACCAACTTTAAAACATTCAGTCCCCAGTTTTCAGCTCTTGGAACCAGCTCCCTAGCCAAGTATAATGAACAAAGGGGAATCACTTGTGGAACTTTTTACAAGTTACCTGCCCAACCTCCTTCCCAGACAATCGGACTTAATAGACTGAGGTGGATCCCAAGCTCTGCATTAGGAGGCACCCCTAGACTGGGAACTACCTGTCTAGAAATCCAATCTCTGAAAACTGATACCTTGCCTTTGCTCAAGTATCTATCAGAAGTCCCATCAAATATCCTAAAATTATTTCACCATTAATTTAATTACTTCTAACAGTATATACTTAGGGTCAAAGTTTAAGAATGACTGCCCCATTGATATATAACATGGCACTCAAAATCAGAAAGGTGGCAGGTTTTATTCCTCTGGCAAACACAATTCACCAACCAGAAACTGAATAAATGCAGCGCTGGCCTTACCCGTTCCATGGCTGCATTATGATAAGGGAGCTCCTCCTCACTGCAGAGAGCAAAAAGAAGAGAACATGTCAAATAGTTGAAATCATAGCAAGCTTTGAAAAATTATAAACCAATAGGTACATATAATATACAACCATGTATTTGTCATCACAAAAGTTACACAGCTCCTCTTCCACTGAATTCTATATAAAACAATGTCCCCCCGATCTTCAAATTTCTAGACAAGCACTGTCCAAGAAAGTAATCTCTAGGCACACATGGCTATTTAATTTGAAATAAAATTTAAGTTAAAATTAAATAAAACAAAAAATTCAGTTATTCATTCTCATTAGCCACAGTTCAAGTATATGATCATTTTGCTGACAGAGGCTACCATATTAAACAGTGCAGATGCAGAAAAAACATTTCCACCAATGCGTAATGTTCTACTGGACAATACTGCTCTAGACCAGGAGCCATCAGCAACCCTTTTCTATAAAGGTAAATATTTATTATTTAAATAATTGACCATGCAGTCTTTTTCATAATTATCAACTCCGATGTTGAATTGTGAACGCAGATACAGACAGTATGTAAATCAAGTGTGATTTTGTTCACATAAAACTTTTACAGAAACAGGTGGTAAGCTGTATGTGGCCTGCAGGCCGCAGTTCATCTGCCTCTACTCCAGAACATCACTTCCCCTCCCTGCCTCAAACCATGACCTATAATAAACAATTATTTAAAATGTTTTGTGTAAGAAAAACCTGCCTCCAACAGATTCATGAATTAAAAAGAAAACTTTTATTTGGTAAATAAGAAAATCTTCATTTGTGAAAACTTCAGTGGGGATGATTTACGCACATTAACAGATGAAATTCACTTTTCTGACACAGTAATTTGTGATATCATCTCTAATATAAAATATCCTGAGACTCTTATATTCACTGCCAATAATATAAAAGCATGTGCTATCCATAAATAAAGTTATGTGCTTCAAGTTGCTATCTCAGTAGTGTTGTTGTTTTGGCAATGATAATATGTACATATTCTTGCCTTAGTTTCTCTTGACATCAAATAATACCTCTTTCCAGAGTGCAAAACATTTGTACTCAAGAGTCTGGTATTTTCATGGGCATTCTGCTGCTCTGACAAGTCCTTAGGAGGACCATGAAGCTACAACTGGCAAAAGTGTAATACTTGAAATAGATCTTGGAGAGATAGTAAAAACCCTCATTTCATAGATGAGGAAACTAACATATTCACTTAAGTCACACTTAGCCTAATATGGAGACATCTAGCAATCTCTAACTCAGTGAGTTCGAATTAAGATCAACAAGATCTTCAGATTATGCAGGTGCATATGAAAATGCTGAAAAATCAATTCTCAAGAAGACAAGAAACTTTGGGGATTAAATATAAAAATTCTTTTGTTTTTCTACTCACCTTTATTGAATGTGACACCTTGATTTTTTTTATAACTTTCACGGTTCTTAATCTAAATTTTCCTGCTAATTTAGAGTACCAGGGCTATGGTGTATGAATGATATGGGATATAACTTCAGGTTTAAAAGTTTACCTATCTGTGCTTATTTCAATAGCACGTAAACTAAAAATGGGACGATAACAGAGAAGGTTAGCACGGCCCCTATGCAAGGGTGACACGCAAATTCGTGAAGTGTTCCGTATTTTTATGGGCAACAGTGTGGTGACTGCTGTGTGTGGGGGCGGGTATATAAAAGGGACTAAACGTTAGTGGCAAAAAATACAATAAAGATT
Source organism: Noctilio leporinus (assembly GCA_004026585.1). Taxonomy (NCBI): domain Eukaryota; kingdom Metazoa; phylum Chordata; class Mammalia; order Chiroptera; family Noctilionidae; genus Noctilio; species Noctilio leporinus. The sequence goes on along the minus strand of PVIW01003267.1, from coordinate 79,885 downwards.
AAATTTTTAAAGATAAATTTTAAAAAAGTGTTCCTATTCTTTTTCATTTACTAGAAGAGGGCCAGTCAACCCCACTAGAATTAGGTCAGCAGTGACCCCTTAAAAGAATAAGAACATCTGGCACTCTTTGTGCTCACCAAGAATGGTATTTCTGGGGTTAGTAAGCTATCCTAGGCAAGATCAATCTTTTGTACAGCTGATTTGAGCAGATCCTGACAACTGTCCATTTATACATTCCTAACTGCAAATGAAGTGCTAGCTATGGCTGCCTATCTCAAAGTTCTTTGAAGCTGCTGAGCGCATTTCTTCGGTGTCCTCTTATTTACTAAACTAGACTGACAGACCTATTCTCAACCCTAACTCAGAACCAAGTGTTATACTTGTCTGTGGAATGACGCTGATCACCTGCTCAGGCTACATGGCCGGTGTTTGGCAGGTCCACCAGAACCAACTGCTTTCTGAAATTCAAGATGAAACAGGGGGGCACACAGCACCCTGTTCCACCTTAACCTCAAGTCATGCTAGTGAATTCCTGGTAGAGAGGAATGCCAGAATATATATACACAACCACAGTCAGCCTTAGTCGACATCCACGAGTACACAAACCTAGTCTTGGATTTAAGTATTTTACATAATTTCCTTTTTCTCTGTCACAGGATCTGATTGTCTATTCATCATGACCCCCAAACAGTTACTGAACTCCTACTATCCGATCATTTAAAAAAAAAATTATTTATTAAAAAATTCAGACATAATTGACATATAGCAATGTATTAGTTTCAGGTTATAATATAGTGATTTCATATATATATATATACACACACACACACACACACATATATATATATGTATATATATATATACACACACACAAACAAACTCATAGATACAGAGAACAGATACATAGTTGCTAAAGGCAGGGGTGGGGGTTGGGAGGAGATACACATCATTTTGAAATTATGTATATATACCTCAAAATGATTACATTAGATTTATTAACATCCATCAGCATATATGCTTAAACATTTTTTTTCCTTATGATGAGAACTTTTAAGATCTACTCCCTTAGCAACTTTTAAACATACAATACAGTTCTGTTAATTCTGTAGGTCACCATGCTGCATATTAGATCCTCAGGACTTACTTATATCTAGAAGTTTATACTTATTGACCACCTTCACCCATCACCCTTCAACCCCCACTCCCACCTTTGGCAACTATGTATGTGTTCTCTATACCTATGAGTTTATTTTTTTAAGATTTTACATATAAGCAATATCATACAGTATTTGTCTTTCTTGGTCTGCTGTAAAGAGTTACATAATGCCATCAATGTACACTTAGGCTGTTTCCATGTCTTGGCTATTGTAAACAATGCTGCAAAGAACAGAGAGTTCTCTTCAAGACAGTGATTTGATTTCCATTGGATAAATTCTTACAAGTGGAATTGTATGGCAATTCTATTTCTAATTTTTTGAGGGGGCTCCATACTGTTTTTCTTAGTGGCTGTAAGAATTTACATTCCATCAGCAGTGCAGAAGTGCTCCCTTTTCTCCACATCCTCACCAGCACTTGTTATCGCTTGTCTTTTTTATTCTAAACTGATATAAGGTGATATCTCATTGTGGTTTTAATTTGCATTTCCCTGATGATTAATGATGTTGAGCACTTTTTCCTATACCTGATGGCCATCTGGATGTCTTCTTTGGAAAAATGCTTATTCAGATCCTCTGTCCGTTTTTAAATCAAATTATTTGCTTGTTTATTTATTTATTGCTAATGAGTTATACGAGTATTTAAACAGTTGGACATTAACCTCTTATCAAATACATGATTTACAAATATTTTCTCTCAATTGGTAGACTGTCTTTTCATTTTGTTGATGGGTTCCTTTGCTATGCAGAAACTTTTTAGTTTAATATAGTCCCACTTATTTTATTTCTGCTTTTGTTGCCTTTGCTTTTGGTGTCAAATCCAAAAAAAAAAAAAAAAATCATAATTAAGACCAATGTTAAGAAGTTTACTGTCTATGTTTTCTTCTAGAAATTTTATGTTCACTCTGTAATCCATTTTGAGTTGAGTTTTGTGTATGATGTCACAAAGTGGTTCAATTCCATTCTTTTGCATGTGGCTGTCCAGTTTTTTCATACCATTTATTAAAAAGAATATCCTCTCCCCATTGTATATCCCCTGCCTCCTTTGTCTTAAATTAATTTACTGTATATGCATGAGTTTACTTCTAGGCTCTCAATTCTGATCCATTAAGCTATATGTCTAATTTTATGTTAACACCATATTGTTTTGATGACTGGCGCTTTGTAACAGTTTCAAATCAGGAAATGTGCTGCCTCCAGCGTTGTTCTTCTTCCTCGAAATTGCTTTGGTAATTCAGGGTCTTTTGTAATTATATAAAAATCTTGGGACTGTTTATTCTATTTCTGTAAAGCAAGTCATTGAAATTTTGATAGGGATTGCCCTGAATCTGTAGATTGCTTTGGGTAGAATGGACATTTTAAAAATATTAATTCTCCTAATTCATGAGCCTGAACTATCAGACCATTTACTTGTAACTTCTTCCATTTCTTTCATCAATGTCCTCTAGTTTTCAGAGTTACCGATCTATTATTTCTTTGATTAAATTGATTCCTAGATATTTTATTCTTTTTCATGCAATTATAAATGAACTGTTCTCTTAATTTCTCTGATAGTTTGTTACTAGTATATGATTTTTGGCATATTGAGTTTGTATCTAGCAACTGTACTAAATTCGTTTATTGGTTCTAACAGTTTTGTTTTTGTTTTATTGGCATCTTTAGGGATTCTATGTATAAGATCTTATCTGCAAATAGAAATAGTTTTATTTCTTTTCTTCTGATTTGGATGCCTTTTTTATTTCTTGCCTTATTACTCTGGCTCAGAGTTTTAGTCCTATATTAAAAAAAAGTGGCAAGAGTGGGCATCCTTGTCTTATTTCTGATCTTCAAGGAAAAACTTTCAGCTTTTTCTTTGAAGATCAGAATGATCTAAGTTGTGCATTTGTCATGTATGTCCTTTATAATGTGTTGAGATACATTCCCTCTCTACCCAATTTGTTGAGAGTTTTCATGAATGGGTGTTGACTTCTGTAATTCCTGAAACCTCATTAATGGATGATAGAGTTCAAAATGTGGCCAAGTTTTCCTATAGGGACTTTGTTACATATGTATTGCTTCATACCCAAAACCTTTTATACAAAATCTTCTGTGTGCATAACACTCATCTCCAAAAACACTATTCCTCCTGAAATTTCTATATCGGCATACATTGACTTCCACAGCCTTCCAAGGAGAAACCAGGGGAATGCTGCCTTAACAAGGGCTACACACAATGTCTAGAACACACGTAAAGCACTGCACAGTCTCAGGCATAGGTGCTGGCACATTGGAGCAATACATTAATATTGATGGATGAATGTACAAAGGGGAGGATGAACACATGCCTGCATGCACGTATGCATCTTTACCTTGCGACCTAAAAACCCTTTAAGTAGGAAAAAAAACAAGGGCCAAAATCTGGGCAATTCGGGTATTCTTTCAGGTCAGGAAACTACAGACCATGGATCAAATCCTGCCACTGACTGTTTTTATAAATGAAGTTTTATTGTAATACTTCCACACCCATTCATTTATGTACTGTCTGTGGTTGTTTTCATGCTACAATGGTAGGGGTGAATGGCTGTGACAAAGGGTCCACAGAGCCAAAAATATCTAATACCTGGCTCTTTACAGAAAATGATTGCCTCTCCCAGCTTTAGAAAACAAAGGTTTTTCCTCTCAGGGAAAGGGGCACCTAGAAGTGGCTCAAAGATAACAGCAAGCTGACAGTAAGAAGCTGCGTCTCATGGAAATACAGTAAGTAAAAACAACAACAACATCATCATCACTGAAAAGACAGACCTTAACTATATATATTTTTCACCTGCTATTAAATTTCAGATTACTAATTACAGTATATGTGTCCATGATTTTTTAATAGCTCAGATGGAGTATTTCTATAATTTGAGATAAACTTTCATTTTGGAAACTTGAAAGTTAACATGTTAAAATCAGTTAAGTTGAAGATATTGACTATATTTTATTTCTATTTTTGTAGTAAATTTTATCTAAATTTACATTTACTCCAGTCAAAATTATTAGATGACTAGAAGGAGTTCCAAGCCCTTGTCATCAAGATATTATTTATAAACAAAATCAGCTTTATTCTGGTTTTCCAATACTTACAAAGTTATAGTAAATAACAATCAGCTGAATTTTATAAATATGTATTTTGATAAGTAGTTGAAAACATGAAGCTTGGTAATAATTTAATCTTTATTTTTTGGTAGAATTTCCCTCTATGTCATCTATTAATAACTTGTGACCTAAAGGTATTATCTATCATTATCCAAATACCAAGCATTCTTTGTTGAGCAGAGTAGTTGCACTGGCTATTTTTGATAAAAATGTTTAAAGTTATCTAACTTTTTAAATAAGCTTAATTTCTCCCTTCTCCACCTGCAGTACAATCACAGGTATGCACACTGGGGAAAGCTCCCCGTTTCCGAGTACAAAGACATTCCTGTTCCAGCATCAAGCTAAGCTGGTTTGGCAACAGTTTCCATATTTATTGCATAATCTGTTATAGAACCTAGGTAGTCCTGTACTGCATTTGTTAATTACTGTCATCCTTCTTCACAGATCATAGCAAGTAATATACTAAAACTATAATTAGATATGAAGTTAGCAGCCTTCAGAGAAGGCTACGAAGTTAGTTTTTGCCAATGCATTGTTTTGACATCGACACTTACAACCCAATTTCAATGGAAAGCCAATCAAAAATTACAAAGAACTACGCTGAAAAACACTGCTCTTTCGATCAAGGTGCAACAGGGAGCAATATCTCAACACCTGGGCCATGTGACTTTACCCAACAGCACAGAACTCCAGTCCACAGTGACAAGCAATGAATGCCGCCATCAGCGACCTCAGAAAGCCATTTACTGAAATTAGAGACATAGTAACAAAAATAAATAATTTTGGTGAAATTTCATAAAGCCTCACATTATATTAAAATCCATTTCTGTGTTTCATTATTCTCATTTGAGCTGCCTGCCTCAGGACAGCATCATGGAATAAATAAAAAGAAAAGCTGGTGCAATGGGTACCATGAGAACTTGGTTTCATTCAATGGGCTTTGTTTTTAAACAAGCAGTGACCTTAGCGGTCTGAGCATACCTCAGTGCATGTGATCGTTTCCAACAGTATCCCTCTCTTTAGGCACTCTTTTTGCTCCCTTTTTCTTTCTAGGCATTTCAAAGCATTCGACTGGGTTTTTTTAATTAAAAAGATGGGAGAACAGTAATAGGCAGTGCAATACAGAAGTTCAGAACACAGGCCCTACATTAGGACTGCCAAGGTCCACATCCCAGATCTGACACTTACTGTCAGCACAGCTTGGGCAAGTTGCACCATCTCTTTCTGCTTCATTTTCATCTAAATAACTGACTTAAAAAAAAACAACTTACCTCAAAGGCTTTTTGAGAGGAATGAGCACATAAAGAGCACAAAACAGTGCCTATTAATAGTAAGTGCTCAACAAACATTAATTAATATTATTACATATATTACTGACAGACTTTTCCCCAACTAGTGCCAAATGAATCTCAGCACAGAAGGTAAAAAGCAAACACAAAATAACTGTGATTTTTAGAGCACCAAGTACAGGCTAGACTCTTGGGCCAGAAACTTGCTCACATTGTTTCAAGCAACGAGAAAAAGAATTTAGGTAATCATTAGAGCCTTTCTGAATGCACAGTTTTTTCATATGTACTTTGTACTATATTAGACCATTTTATGATGAATACATCTTTTAGAATAGCTCACTGCCATCAGGAACACTGAGGAGGTCAAAATCACCTGAGTTGTATTTCACCTGCTAAATCAACATCTGGGGTAGACCCCAGAAACCTATTTTTAACAAATTGTTCCTAGCTCATTAGTTTGTGACCCACTGATCCTGACAGTGTTGAATGCTCAAACTGTCCCTCAAAATTTGACTCACATACCTCAGGCCTGCATATTAACCCACACAAATGTGTACTCATTTCCTGCCACATTTGTGGCTAAGCTTGATTTACTTAAATTTTTAAAAAGTGGAAGTGGGGAGGGGTTAATTTAAGAATAGTATTTTCATCATAGTTAAATACTGCTCTCCTAGTCCCTGCTGAAGTTCAAAGTCTTCTAATTATAACTACTTAAGAGAACATTTTGAGTATGCTAATGTCATTAGGTATAATAATAACACCTTATATTTGTCTAGGCCTTTGTATAGTATTCTATTATTTTATGTCTTCAAAGCTTCCTGTATGTTGTAAGGAATGTAAAGTAGTTAATGATTTCTGCTTTACACATGAGGCAAGAGATGGTTAACCAAGCCAGGGAAGCCACAGGAAAAGCATATTTTCTTTAACTTGGAGAATTGTTTCTATTTGTGTTTGCTTGTTTTACCCTGAGAAAAATATTAGACAACCAAATACTATCTGAATGCTAGAAACCTAAACAAAAGGAGAAAACAAGTTTTAAGTACCATAAGTTACTGTTATGAATTATATAAGAAATTGTATTTTTCCCTCAACTTTAATCATGTATCATAAAATTAAAATCTCTGGCTTTTCCTATTTATAATGAACAAGACTAAAAAATACATTTGAATGAAAAGTTAATCACTTAACTGTATGGATACAACCAAACTATGCAAATGAAAAGAAGTCTCTAACCCATGGGAATCTGACTAAATAATGCTAAAACCAGAATAGGTAGAATCATATTATTTACAGTATATTTTTAACAGTTAAAATCCTTTTAACCACTTACTTTATAGTGTTCTAGACCTCTCTCAACTCTTTATATAACATATTCAGGATAAATGGAATTAATTTTGAGAAGCAATAACACAAATACATTTACAACTATAAGGAAGATTAATAGCACTTTTTTTTCATTTGCTCAATTTTAGTTGCAGAACACTAAAGTTCTAATTGCTCACTATTTTAAAAATGCATTTATATAAAATGACATGTTTTATAATTATTTTTGAAATACAAATTGTTATTCATTTCCATTTAATTCTGCTAAATTATTAATGCAACTCATTTATTGCACTTAATGTTCTTGCTAAAATATAACAAGTATGTATTAAAGATTATATTATTACAAAACAGTTGAATTTCAATCATAGAGGTTTAAAATGCCAGGAATTTAATAACAAACGTATGTTGTAAGGCAGTCTTGGAATCATTCAATGCAATGCCATTAAAAATAAATAAAATCACCCTGGCCAGGTGGCTCAGGCGTCATCCCATATATTGCAAGTTTGCAGGTTTGATTCCTGGTCAGGGCACAAGTCTAGGTTGTGGGTTTGAGCCCCCATCAGGGCACACACGGGAGGCAACCAGTTAAAGTTTTTCTCACACATCGATGTTTCTCTTCTTTCACTTCCACTCTCTCTAAAATCAATAAATATATCCTCAGGTGAAGATATTTAAAAAATAATAAAATAAAATAAATACAACAGGTGTTCACAGGAGCATTGTAATAAAAAAGTTAGCTTTCAACTTCTGCAACTTACTGTAAAAAGCCAAATCTATCTGTGACTTTGTAAACAAGGTAATCAGCATCTTCCCAAGGTTCAATCTCTGCACCTTCCCGTCCCTATAATAGAGAACAAAGAAACTGTATTAGAAACTGTAAAACTGAATATTTGTTAAATAAAAAGAAGTTATTTTTACGTATTAATAGTGAGAGCTGTTTTTGGCAATATCATCACTATTTTCTAGTTACAAACTTTGGAAGCTACTGCAAGGCAGCAACAGCTGACATGTAGCTAAGCTAAGCTTTGTTTTGACCAGACCTGGGTTCCTATGAGTACCTGCGAGGAGGGAGAAATAGAGAATTAGAAAGTCATTCAAGAATGAACCATCAAACTTTAAAGTTTTTGAGTGAACATGTCTTTGAAAAAAATGTATTTGTCTTTTCATCTAAACTTCTCAGAAGAGTGGGCCACCTTTTCTCTCTGCTTCTTTACTTCACAGATACATCAGCCATGAAATGATTCCTGCCAAGGCCAAAACAATACCTCACTGTTAAAACCAATGGACACTCTTCAGTCCTTTTCCAAAGTGGATTTCTATGAAGCACTTGGTAGTGCTGCTCACTCTCTATTCCTCAGCCTCCATGACACATTTCTCTTGGTTCTCCTCACCCCCTTCCAGACTTCTTTTGGTAGCTTTTTTCACAGAATCTCTTAACTGTTGACATGTCCGGACCTCTGTCCTCAGCCAGTGTGCTCTCATTCTATCCTCGAGGCTATTAAGTAGCAGTGTTGGTGCAGTAACTCCAAATGTAACTGTCTCAAATTTCACGTTCAATACCCAACCATCTAGTGAACTCCATTGGAGTACATTTTAAAACTACTGGTGTATTCTCCCAGTAAGCCATGAGCAGGTTGTGGGCAAAAACTGCTTTAACTCATGCCTATAGTATGAATCCCCAGGACCCAGCACAATGCCTAGCCTGGGCACTAAGTGTTAGTCACATGAAAAGAAAAAAAATAAAACTGCATGTAAGCATGAATGAGCGATAGTTCTATTGGTTTTAAATTAGTTAAGCAGTTAAATAAATTAATTAGGTTTTTCACAGACTGCCCTAAAACCTAATCACAGTAATGGGAAACTGTCTTATGTTCCAAATGACCAATTTAAAAACAAATGCTGGGAATTTAGCCATTGAGCTGAGCACTGCCTGTATGCCCCTCTGGAAGCAGGGCACAGTCCAGATGGCTTTCTCTAATCTCATGCTCCTGTTATTCTCATAATAATAAAAAATAACAGATATAAAATTACATGCAAGTGATATAAATATAAAACATGACATTTACAAATCACTGTTGCTACTCATAGACCTCAAGAGGTAAGGAAATAATGAGACACATAAATCGTCAACAATTGTGATCTCCTTGGGCATTAAAAAACCAGATTCCATAACTAATTTAAGGATAAAATGCTAATGGAGAGTATATATAAATGAATAATTTAAAATTTTTCAGATGCAGGGTACATTTTTAATAGCACATATAAGTTATGAATAAAATAGGTATTTAATTCCATATACTAACTTGTTAAAAGATTTATTGAATATCTAAGTATGAGTCAGGAACCTTTCTAGGTATTTAGAATACAAAAGTAAATCACGTGAAAGAAATTCTTACCCTCACAGAGCTTCTACTCTAGGAGTGAGAGTAGTCATCAAACAAAGTACAATAGATAGTCTACTGATATAGTAAATGTTATGGTGAAAAATAAATAAAAGAAGGGTATACACGCCCTGGCTGGTAGCACAGTGGATAAGGCACCGGCCTGTGAACCCAAAGGTTGCTGGTTCAACTCCCAGCCAGGGCAACATAGCCAGGTTTCAAGCCAGGTCTCCAGCCAGATCCGTAGCCGAGAGTAGAGGAGGAGTATTAAATAGTGTGTTCAGAGATTCCACTAAGTAACTGCATCTGGGTAAAAATCTAAAAGACATAAGGCAATGAGGCATGAGGATAGCCAGGATCTGTGGGTTTTAGACATAGGAAACAGCCAATGCAAAGACCCCAAGTCAGGAACATGCCTGATGTGTTGGAAGAACAGCAAGAGACTGGAGTGGCAGGAGCAGGAAGGAAGGAGAGAACATTTAGAGACAAAGTCAGAAAAAGATGACTTCAGCAGTCACATGAAGTAAACAGACTGGTGCTGTAATCAAGCTCTCCAAAAAGCAAACCCATTTCTATTTATATGTTTTTCTACTAATGAAAGAGCAAATATGAATACTTACTCTGTCATATTTAGCAACTATTTCAGCTCGCTCCTGGGCAAGTTTGAGTGCTACATCCTGTTCTGAATCTGTGGAGAGATCAAATTTAGATGAACTGTTATGTTAAGAACCATAAAGTTATTTAATTATAAAAACGAAGACAAAACAGATACAAACATACTAGCAAAAATCAAACTTAAAAGGATGAATTAAGTACCTGTAATTACAACCTTGAAATATCAACATATATATATATAAAAATTTCACTATTATATATACTATAGTATCAAAAGAAAGCAACTGTGTTAACATAGCACTAACTTAGGGGACATGATCAATCTTGCCACTCAGGAATCAATTTTGGATCTAATTTCAAAGAAATAAATATTAAAGGAGAAACTGAAACTAAAAGCTCCAAGTTTTTGATGAAATCCATTTCAGTTGATGAAAAGAAGCTCAAGATGGCTTTTAAAAAATTAAGAAAACTCATCCACCAAAATATAAAAATAATACTCTCTTCAGTTAGCCCCCCCAGGGCCCCCTTTATCAATAGTCCCAAATACAATAATAATTTCTAGTTTTACTCCCCTCTCGTCCCCCTCCCCCCACCTTTCTTTCTTTATTACCATTAGGTAGCTTTCAAAAACATAAATATGACAACAAAAGTAGAGCTCATAACATAAAACAGTATAAATATGATTACATATCCCAAGCACCACAAATAAAAGACCAATGACTGACCATATAAATGGCATGTCTGCTCAAGAAATAAAAGACAAGTCCACTGGAAGCTTGGATCAAGGTCATGAGCAAGAACTCACAAGAGCAACAATACTGGAACAACTATGTTTGTATTCTTACTACATGCCTGGCTAGTACTAAGAAACTGCCAGGCAGCAGATACTACTACTGTGAAGAGCACTTTACAACAGTCTAAGATAGGAATTATATTAATCCCATTACACAGATGAAAAAAAAATTGAGGTTTAGAGATTTGAACCAACTTGTCTAAGGTCTCAATGCTAGTCAACAGCAAAGCCAGGATTCAAATCCAGATAGTCTTGTCTCCACAAAAGCATTACTTTGTGAAAATGGTTATAAAGACACACAAGAAAAGGACTTTCAGTTAAAGATGGCAAATGGAACACACATATCCATTCCTCCTAAAACAGTACTAAAATGACAATAGATGTTTTAAAGCCCCTTCCTCAAAGGCTTAGCAAATTCCTGAGGAGAGAGAAGGGTAGGTTAGAGTTGAAAGAAAGTTCAGGTATGTAGCAGAGGCTGGTTCAGTGCACAAAAGAAAACCAAATCCAAAGCAGGAAACCAATAGATGATGCCCAAAGCTACAGGAGCAGGAAGTGGCAATAGCCAGGCACTGTCCCTCACTATGGAAGTAAACAGAAAATGAGTCAGCCCTAGGGGAGTTGGCAGTGAGGAGGGAAGAATATGGACACAGGCTAGTTTTCAAAATAAGGCTTACAGACTGCTGAATCTTTAAACCAAGTATAGCTCTGATAAAAATAAATTCTAAATTTAAAAGCCAAGACACGGGGAAAAACATCAAAGTCATTAGAAGCTAAAGATACACAAGTTTTAAAATAGCCCTTTGCACCTATCTCAGACTAACCAAAAAAATGCAATATTACTACTCAATGCTGACAATAGTGTGGGCAAATCTGCAGTACCTTACACTGACAGCAGAATTATAAATGCATAAGTCTTTCTGGAAAGCAATTTGATAATACATACCAAAATCCTTAATAAGAAGCATATTCTTTACCCAGCAATTCTACCACTAGGGTTTTGTGTCAATGAGATCATCAAACAAGCACAAGATTGTTCATAATACTAAAAATAGCAAAAATGGGAATCTGTAAATTTTTAAAAGTTTATTTAGTAAAAAATGTTTATGCCATTGCTCTTTTCAGTTAGATATAAAATGCGTCAATATGTTGTCCTTTGGGGGCAGATGTGAATACATAACAGAATGCTTCAATAAAATAACAAAAATACAGGCTATTCCAGGTTTTCAGTGAACTGATGCAATCAGAAGTCTGGGATAATCAACTCAATTATATATGTAATTCATTATCCTATTTTAGATTTATGAACCACTGTCAAATCCTTTTTCCTTCTTCTGTTACCCAGCTTTAAAACATTACATTCACAGTTCTACAGAAAAAAAAAAGGGGGAAGCAAATCAACAGAAGTTAAACAAGGAAACCTGACTACTAATTAAGTTTCATTTCCATTATCAGAACAGCTAAGCATGAATTTCCACAATGATTAGGCCAATGAAATGGAGGAGCATTTTCTATGAGTGTATTTTATACCAGTCCCTTATTTTTGCTACCAATTACAGGAGTTGCAACTCTATTTCCAACTTAACAAAAAGTTTAAAAGAATAAAGACAAAACTGGAAACAGTATGGAGTTGGGAAGCAAGGCTAAGTATCCCAAGAAAATGTCATTGTGGCAAACTGTAAATGTAAGGCTTTACACAAATCATCTCCAGTGCAACGATTTCAAGAAAAGGAAACCCAACCATGTAACAGAGGTTGTACTGAAATTGCATGAAACTGTACCTTAATTTTATGGGAGAAAGATGATATACTTTAACATGATTAGAACAGCTGACTCTAAATCAAATTAATGTTCTACAGCATTAAATTTCTTTAGAAATTCCCTATCTTCATATTTTCATATAGGCAGGAAATTTTATTAATGAATGTATTCTAAAAAGAGAGTGAATTTAAAGTCAAACTAATTTTATAAAATATAGCCAAACCTGTTTCTTTAAACAGATGAAATGGAAATGCCAGTCTTTTTCAACACTGACTTTAGAGACATTATTTAATAATCTGCATTGTGAAACAATCATTTAGAATAAGAAGTAGTATCCTTTCTAAAAAAAAAAAACATATATATATATTATTCATTTTGCTATTACAGTTGTCCCAATTTTACCCCGTTTGCCCCCTCCTCCCATTACCCCCATTCCCTCAGGCAATGCCCTCCCTCTCCTTAGTTCCTGTCCATGAGTCACGCCATGTAAGTTCTTTGGCTTCTTCATTTCCTTTATTCTTCTTAATATTCCCTGTCCATTCTGTAACCACCAGTGTATACTTCTTTTTTTTTTCATATCCAGACAATTCACCATTTAATCATTACCTTCTGTCAGCCTCTCAAATGATATTAATACAAAGTTTTCATTATTTCAAAATGCTTAATTAATTCATTTGTTTAAAGAATTACTTTTTTAAAGTAATATCCATTGCAATATTACCAAACACATGCACAAATACATTTACACACATTCATATTTTTACACATATTTAAAGTACATACTGGATTTTGAAGAGTTAATACGTAAAGTTAAAATATGCCAATAGCTTATATAATTATTACTTATTAAATTATAGTATTTTAGATATATTGTAGTAAATTAAGCATTATTTTTCTTTAATACTTATTTTACTCTGGAATGCTATTTTTGTGAAATATGTCACAGAAATGGTGTATTTCAGAACTCAATTTTGTGAAAGCTGTCCTAGAGACAGTGCCAAACACGCAGTAAAACATGAATTTTGTTTCTGAGTCAGATCCCACCCCCTTCAATAATACAACTCAACTTTATTTTAAGCTACTGGAACTACAACTTATTCTTTTTAGAGTTTTACCATCTTAGATAGATTTTTTTTTTTTTTTTTTTTTTTGCCATGCACAGGATTTACTTATTTCAATACCCTCTGTTTTTCCTCTACATGTGTTTTACAAGTTGCAGCCTTTGGAAATAATGGCACTTGCAGTGCTCAGCTGGTCCTCAGAGTAGAAATCACAATAACTACTAATTTGAAGGAAAAAATAAGAAACCCTATGATTTAAATAATTCTGTAGAATAGCATTCTAGCTATGTTTTGAACTGTGATTGACTTCCTATGTGGTCCTAAACTAACCACTGAACTATTTAAGAGTTTGTTAAGGTAGAGATTAGGTATGCTCACATTTCAATAATAAAGTTTACTATAGCATTAATACATTTTCCCAAGCATCCCCAGTTTGGGGGCCTTCATAACTAGAAATGTATATTTCCACTATCCATTTCAAAGGAATCTCATCTAATTTACATGTTAATATAGAATATATATTGCTTATGTTACATGAATCATATAGTTTAGTAGTCTGCAACTTCCATCCCAAATTGGTCTTCATTCTCAGCATCTTTTCTTACCTAAAAATTGACTAATTTCTCAATGCACCAACTACCATCTGGTTACTATTTAAAACATAGATTGCTAACAAAATCTATATATTATACACCCACAAACAAGCACGTATTTTGTAACAATGAATAAGAAAAACAGCATGAATTATGTATCCTATGTAATATACATCCATATTTTCTTACTTTTTTCTTTTTCCTTAACTGCATTTGATTTTTCTAAGAGTTACTTCAAGTACCATGATTTTCCCATCTTATAAAATAATACCAATCTGACACAGTGAATAAGACACCTGCCTGTGAACCCAACGGTCGCTGGTTCAATTCCCAGCCAGGGCAACATAACCAGGTTGCAAGCCAGGTCTCCAGCCAGATCCGTAGCAGGAGGCAGGTGAAAGGCAACCATACACTGATGTTTCTCTCTCTCACTGCCTCTCCCTTTTTCCCTCTCTCTGAAAACTAATAAATACAATTAAAAAATAAAATAAAATAATACCAATCCAAGAAAATGTAACCTGCAGTGATGTAGATACCAAGTAAAATGCAAAATTATGCTTTATTTGGTAAAATCTATTTATAACAAGATTACTTTAAGCATTCATAAGTTAAAGTTGGTACTTAACCATTCAGCTATCCCATGTCTTCTGATTGGTGCATTTAATCCATTTACCCTTAAGGTTATTATTAATAGGTACTTATTAATAATACCCTTTGTATTTGTGTCTTTAAACAGAACTTGCCATAAATTGTTTCATACTGCCTGATATTTAGTTGAGCAGTTTATTAAGAATTACACGTAACACCAAACCATTACTATATGAAATGTTAAAGGGACTTCTTTAAGAAAAAGGTCAAAACTATGAAAGTAAAATAGCAATAAACATATACCTATCAACAACTGAATCTTAAAAAACAAACTAAGCAAACAAGAACAACAGAGATGGAATCTTGGACATGGGCAGTTCTGACAGCTGTCAGATGGAAGGGGAGTTTGGGGGAATGGGTGAAGAGGTAAGGGAATTAAGATGTTACAAATAGGAAGCTACATACTCTGGTTTCTCTTCAGGTGAATCTTTCGCCTTTTACAAATAGGAAGAATAGCCATGGGGATGTAAAGTGCAGTACAGGAAATAGAGTAGCCAAGAACTATAGGCATGAACAAAGGGATGGGGATTACCTGAGGGAGTTGGGGGTGGGGAGTAGGGGGAAAAGGAGGAAAACTGGTACAACTGTAACAGCATAATCAATAACATGTAATTTTTAAAAAAGAATTACACTCAAGTATTCCCTTTGGTTTCCATCCTAATTGCTTATTTCAAAACTTGTAGGGCAAGAACAGAATCTGCCCTACAACACTGACCACAGGGACATCAACAGCTGCCTTGTGTCTGTGTACAAGTGTGCACAAAGTCCCAGGCACCTATTAAACAGTGACAGCTGTGTTACTTGGTATTTACATCACATGTCATTATCAAATTTTAAAATCATATTATTCAAGCCAAATCAAACCAAATTATTTTTACTGACTTTACATCCCCTACAACGAAGTTTCAAAGTTTCAGAGGCAAATTTTAAAAATCAAAGATAAAAAGATGTTTGGATTAGGTAATATTCAATAATATAAGAGAACATCTCTGGGCCCAAATTTATGGAATAAAATGACACCGATAGCATTCAAGAAGCACTTTGCAACTTTTTAAGATGACCTCTAATTTTACTTTAACACAAGAACATTTAAAAACCAAGTATCCTCCCAAATTGCATGTTTTAAAAGCACGCATTGTAACTTCATATTACTCAATTAACCCCAAACTCTAATGAACAATTCACTCAAAGTTGTTAAGTTTCAAATTCAATCCAATAAAACAAGATTGACAGCAGACCATTTTTTTTCCTGCTGTACATTTTGAAGGAAGAACTTTAAATATATATACATCAACAAGTTTAATTAAAAAATTACTTTACCCTTTGTTAGATACCCAGACTGGCCTTGGAAATTAACAACAGCTTCAGTCCTCATAGAGTACACTTATCTATTCCAAGATTTCATTATTATTTTACAGTTCTCAAGCACACCAAGAGTGTTAGGTGGTACCCTCACACATTCTGCAACAAACTGAAACAGAAAAATGGAAGACAGCTCTACTTTAAACTATTGGTGAAACAAGCACAAGGAGATGTTTGAGATACATTCTAAGGGAGAAAAAAGACCTAGCTGTGGTTACATGGCCCATGGATATTCAAACAAAGATGATATTTGTTGAGGGTAAAAACATGTCTTTCAGGCTAGATCCCAAGTATGAACCACACCAGCCTACACCCAGCATTCCAGTTAATAACAAACAGGGATTTGAAGCAAGCAGCTTCTGAATAAGCCCTACTCTTGTACTTCAAAACTAGCCACACTCTTCTTTATTAAGTTCAGCAAAGTTTGTCATAGAGCAACAACGAAAATGTTTACTTAAAACATTAAAGCTAAGTAGGAATGTTCTCCTCTTCAAATATATTTCATATTATAGCATAATTTTAATGATAAGTTTTAATGTGAAAACTGCTCCTGTTTCAGACATTAAGCAAATACATGCTAAATTTTAGAAAGTTTTGGAAATTCTTAACACACCACATGTGTACAAGTGGAGCAAGTGTTTTACATAATAATATGTATAACTACTGCAGGATGGCATTGTGAACATTTTTATTCTATTTATTTTTTCCTTCTTCCTCTTACTGCCTTAACCCCTTGATGTCTCCTCTTAGTAATTTTGCATCCACCAAATTCCTCACCCTGCTTATTGGCTATAAATGCCTACTTGTGCTTATTGTATGTGGAGTTTAGCCCAATCTCTCTCCCCTGTTGTGATAGTTTTGACACCTATTACAATAGTCCTGGATAAAGATTTCTTTACAGTTACCCAGTGGCATAATACTTTTTTATTTAACAGAATGAAAAAGAGAGGTAGACACAGGATCCATGAAATCTCAGGAAGCTAAAATTAGACATTTCCAGGTGCCAGCTGTGTAGTTGCCTGAAGAACAGCTAGCCTACATTAGACTAGGGAATACAAAGTGTCTTCAATAAGAAAGTGGATTATAGGCAACATATAGATCATGAATCTTATTAGCAATACAGTAAAATCTTACACATAAAAGACACCTAAAAAGATGATGGAAACTATTAGAAATCTGATAACAAGCAAAGCAGAGAGTGTTAAGTCAGTCAAATATGAAATAATGTACAAAGGGACATGTCTGTGGCTTGATGGCATATGGAAAAAATAAGCTCACCTGACCTTGATACTTCTGACATCAGGATATTTCCTTCCTACATACCTCACCATATTTCGGATTGAAGTAAATTATACTGACATTATTATGATTACATAAGGATTTTATTGGCTTTTAATGTTATAATCAGACTATACAAAGTATCTAAAACTAAACTCTGATCTGCATATATATACACACAGCACTCCAAACCTAATTCCCAATCCTAGATGCAAGCTACCTTTACCTGCCAAAAGTACTCTCCACACCATGTAAGAATCTGCAGGTATGCACACACAGATGTATTTAAATCTCTCTTTCCTATTCAAAAACTAGAATCACCTTATAAATAATCCAACACCTTACTCTCTTTTGTTTAACAGTACTTCTTGGAGATTGGGCATATCAACACCTACGGATCTCCCCAGTGGTGTGCCAATGAAGGTTAGTCTTGGAGGCAAGAAGCAGAAGCTGTGGGACGGTTTCTGTTTCCTGCCAGTTTCCATGCTGTGATACTCTCACTATGGTGGCCAATACCACCCTACCAAGGTAATATCACTGAACAGAGTTCAGGCTGGCTCCAATACATCAGTGCATCTACCTCAACCTTCTTAATAGCTGTCAAATTTCCTAATACATTAACATAATTTATCCAACCAATCCTCTCTTAGGAATTTGAACTGGAATAAACTGAGAAAGTCAATTTGTAATTGGAGTTAAGTGAAACATCAGGAGGTAAATAGACTACAAAGGGGTAAACTGAGAAAATGAGAAAGCAAGAGCTACTGGTAAGCTGAGGAAAAGCAGCTGTTGCTGAGAGGAAAACACTGCCTGACATGCAGAGCAAAGCAGTCACTACCAGTGAGACCTTTTAGCCTGAAAAACAGCCAGCCCATCCCTGAGGCTGCTTTATGCCTCAGCTCCTGACAGCTTTCATTTCAAGTTCAATGTATTCATCCGGCACAGGTCTTTTTTTTTTTTTTTTTTTTTTAACTGAAGTAATCTCAGTAAGTTACTCATGTCTAGGGTTTGAGTTCCGTAATTCCATCTCATCATTCAACAGCTCAACCTGTCTATGAATCAACAGTGCTTAAGCAATTGTTTCAGTTATTTGGATTGCTTCCTCAGTATACACTGACCAAGATACATCAAGAATAAAGATTCATTTAATAATAAACTCTTAATAGGCACCACTGCTAAAACTTCAGCATTTATTTTGCTATGCTATATATTCAGGATGGAAGGAATGCTCAGAGGAGGAACAAGCAGAATAAAGCAGAACTACAAAACACAACTAAAACCAAACAAAAATAAAAGAAAGTGTACCAATTACAAGAGAACATGAAATACTGCTTATTTTAACAGCCATTCTGTGTGAGATGAAATTAAATATGGGCACCTGAAAGTTACATGTAATTGTCCTTCCCCCAAAGAAACCTTATTCTTAAATAGCATCTGGGGATACTGAGGTAGCCTAAGCCAAAAGCACCATCTGTGGTCCTGTGAGAAGAACTAATCCAGAATCTCCTTTCCCTCTTATCCCCTTTATTGGGTTGGGGGAGGAGGCGGGTCTACAATGCAACACTCCTTTGCACTCCAGCCCAGTCCCATTGCCATCTCTCACATCTCAGTCCCATGGTAAACAAATGCCTTATCAAAAAATGTGCAACCTCAAAAACCCATTTATCTCTTTCCTTCCACCACAGTGCAATCTTAGAAAAATCATCTGGCTTCCTTCCCTCTCTCTCATGTTTGCCTGGGAACAACACAACAACAAAAGATTCTGATCATAGCTGCAATTATAAAAACAGTATAAATAATCATGATCAAGGGGGGAACAGCCAAAAACTGAAAGCTAAATGAATGAAAGAACCAATGCCATAAATTCAGAAGGCCTCAAAAATGCCCAGATTTCTTCTTCTGAAGAGCCACACAGTATTCATATACATCTTCATATCCCTCTCATTTAATATGCATCATCTGATAAAAGTAAAAGTGGTCAAAATAAATGCACTTCAATTTTATCTTTTATTTTAATTATCAATTTAAATATGATTTATATCTCTCCATTCAAAATATTTCCAATATATCACTATACATAGTCTATCGACACTTTATATCATGATTTAAATACATAGTTTTAAAATTTTTAAGCAAGAAGGATGGCTGGGGTTGAGAAAAGGTATAGCAAATTTCTCTTAGCTTGATTTCCCTCCTTCCTCCCGGGACCCCCCAGGGGTCTGCAGAACTGCTCGTGCTGCACAGACCAAGCAAGGAAGTTGCACCACCTGTCCTCTTTTATTAGAACATTTGTAATCTATTGCTCAAGTGATTTCTCTCCCATCAGTTTCCCAACCGCCATCTCAACCACCTTTTCAGAGTCCCTCATAGTTCGGGGTCCTTCTCTTCCTTTCACAAATAAAAAAATCAATGTTTTCAAATTAGTAGGTTGTTTGTCTCATCTGTGAGCATATGTTGTAAGATGTTGAAGAATAGGATATGCCTCCAATATTTAAAACATGGAGCATAACTAAAAAATTTTAAACCATAGTTTTAACAGTCACTGCTGATCACCGTCAAGGTAGAACTGACTGATCCCTGCTTCTTTGATCTACTGTATTTCCAATCTAGTATTCAGTATATTTTATTTAATATTTAATATTATGTCTCTTTTATTTAACTGTAATTTCCATGAACAAAGGACAGTATCTCATTAATTTTGGTATTTCTAGAATCTATCACAGTGCCTAGCAAATGGTAGCTGTTCACTAAATAATTCTTAAACAAGAAAAATTATTCAAAATTAACTACTAATGTGAATTATTCAACAAGGTGAGCAAAATATATCAATTTGTTTTTAAAACAAAATTCACAAGCTATTTTCCAGATATATCTTCACTGCAAAAAGTACACTTTGCTAAAGACCTGTAGATTTCTCATATATTTTATTATTTTTAAAATTCTATTTCAAGATAGCATTTAAGATTTTGTGGAGTGTAAAATTCAAACATGAGAAGTCACAGTCTCTTTCTGATTACCACTTCTGATTATTTACTAATCCTTCACATCCATTAAGGAATGAATGGATAGATAAACAGATGGATGGACAAACAAGAGATGAATGAATGAATGAATGAATGTATCCTGGGGCCTCTCAAACGATGAAGGAGCCCTGGCTGGTGGCACAGTGGATAAGATACCGGCCTGTGAACTCAAAGGTCACTGGTTCGATTCCCAGCCAGGGCATATAACCAGGTTGCAAGCCAGGTCTCCAGCCAGGTCTGTAGCTGGAGGCAGGTGAAAGGCAACCATACATTAATGTCGCTCTCCCTCTCTGCCTCTCTCCTTTCCCCTCTCTCTAACAATAATAAATAAAATCTTAAAAAAAAAAAAAAAAAAGATGAAGGAAACTAGAAACGTGGTTGCTATGTCTGTGTTCCAATCTACTCTTCTCCACATGCTTTCCAAAATCTGTTCTCAATCTACTCACAGAACTTCATGGTCTCACTGTCCTTTCTGGAAGGCCACGTGGACTTGGCAATGGGTGCTTCTATTATGTCCCCCAGTCCATGTGGAGGGGCTTCAGCTAGGGCAATACTTCAAACTCTTTCTACACTCTTCCCTTACTCCCCTCCTAGGGGCAGGACTTTTGGGGCCAAGGAGTTGAAAAAAAGAACCTGAGCAAGCTGGCTAAGCTTCTGTCTTTCTCAGCCACATTATCCCTGGGTGACGCCCCTTGATCTGCTCTCTATGCAGGAAGGCATCTGTCCTGAATGGAGGCCTGGGTGGCTTGGCTATGTTAGTTACCCTGGGGTGGCTTGGCTATGTTAGTTACTCTAAGCGTAAGTATGTGTAAGATAAACCCCCCCCCTTCACTTCAAATCTAATGCCATGTGTCCTGCAAACAACCAAGATCTCCATCTGTCAGTCTCCTGTGTCTTACTTCTCAAAGAGAATAACATCACTCCGGGTTCCCTAGAACGCCTAATCAGACTACCAGTTCCTATGACTATGTATAAAATGATTCACAGAGAAAAAAAAGGTATGAAGTGATATAATTTTATTTACTTATTTATTAAATTTATTATTTTTTTAATAGAGAGGGAAAGGGAGAGAGGCAGAGAGGGAGAGAGACATCAATGTATGGTTGCCTTTCACCTGCCCCCAGCTACGGAGCTGGCTAGAGACCTAGATTGCAACCTGGTTATGTGCTCTGGCTGGGAATCGAACCAGTGACCTTTGGGTTCCCAGGCCTGTACCTTATCCACTGTGCCACCAGCCAGGGCCATATTTAAATAAATACCATCACTATTGTTGAGAAACATAATTAATGGTGGTTGAATATGAGTATAATTCCCATTTGGGGGGCAGGGCTGAATGACAAAATTGCCAACAACAGATACTTAGAACCAAAACAAGGGTATGAGTCATTTTACTCACTTAAATCCACCTACACTGGCTGGCAAACTCAAGCTTATACTTTAGCTTCCGCCAGTATGATCAATTTAATAGATGACACAAGACTTGTTTGTAACAACTGCTTGTTTGGTGAATACTTCATAACCTGTTTAGCTAGAGTTTACTGTGTGCCAGATGCTGGGCATAACGTCACATAATCCTCAGAGCAAACCACCTACTCTGTTAGTTGTATGACTACCCTGCTTTAAGTATGGAGAGCCTAAACTGTAGAGAGGTTATGTCATTCACATTCTATCATGACTAAGTGGCAGAGCAGGATTTAAAAAGTCAGGCTTTCTCACTTCAAAGCCCTGTTTCCAACCACCCAGCTATTTTGTTGAAGTTTAAGTGGATGGTCTTTTTATGTTTCTTCTTAGTTCTGCCAGTCCTTATATTTCTTATCTTAGAAACAAGTCTATCTGATCCCTGTGAATTCTTCAACAGTTTTGTTTTCTGGGTTCCAGTAGCTTTCCAATCTTATCACAATAAAATGTCAATTATCTGTGGAAAATGGTGGTGTAGAGGATCCAAGAAATATTAATATATTATATTTATATTAAATCAAATAGTTTTATTTAATAAAATATATTTTTGTGATTATAAGCAACTGCACTACCTCTATTATGTTTTAAGTTGTGCATTTTAGGGAAAAAACAGGAAATAATTGAGAAACATTTAAAAAAATGACAATTTACAAAATTGATACTGATGTTAACTTTACTAAAATCTTTTATTCTCTTGATAATAAATCAAATGTCTTCATAATTAATTTCTATGATTATAGAGAGAATTTTGTTGAATTCTTTTTTTTTTTTTTTTTTTTAAGATTTTATTTCATTATTTTTAGAAAGAGGGTAAGGGAGAGAGACAGAGAGGGAGAGAAACATCAATGTATGGTTACTTTTCACCTGCCTCCAGGCACAGACCTGACTGGAGACCTGGCTTGCAACCTTGTTATATGCCCTGGCTGGGGAATCGAACCTGCGATCTTTGGGTTCACAGGCTGGCGCCTTATCCACTGTGCTATCAGCCAGGGCTTGAATTCTTAATTAACTTAATTTGCACAACTCTTTCAGCTCATTTAGAATTGTAAGCATGTACAGTTAGCTATATTCATTACAATAAAAGTTTGTGTCGAATTCAGCCCAAGGGATTGAAGAAATGATGTAATTATAGCAAATTTATATATGTAGACCAGATGTAAAACAAAGGGGATGAGAGAGAATTCATAGACTACTAACCCTAACAGTAGTTTGGAAAACCTTATTCTCAACCCAATGGTAACTTTTTAACTCTTTAAATTAAAAATTGATATACAAATGGAATATGAAAGTAAAAACTAAGTATTACTTATAACTGAGTAGTACACAGGAAGTTGTATTAATAAATAGATAAACAAAAGTATGCAAGTATTACTTGGCCTCTGAATGCCATTAGGTTCAAATTGGGTCATTAGGCCATCAAAAGCCAGCAATTGAGGACCTAATAAATACAAGTGCTCATATCACACCAAAATTGTCATTCATTTAATTATTTTAAAGAGGAAGGAGGAGGAGTGCTGTAAGCTCCAAGCACAGCACCATATAATTCTCACAACATGCAGTTATATTAAACACAACTTCACCAAACAAATCCCAAGAACATTATAAGCATCTCACATGTGTATGTGTGTTTAATACGATACATATTTTTTACATTTTGTTATTGTGCTACCAATGTTGTATTTGAGGGGCCTGGATAATTTTACATTAACACACATCAAAAGTGCTGCACATATGAAAGAGTCTAGATGAATTAAGTATCAACTAGGCAGCTAGGATCCTGAATCATAGCAAGCATTTATTCTGGATAATGTAAACATTTTATATACATATTATTTCATTTAATGTCTTCATATTAAAACTATGAGGTAGGTATCATTACTGTTCATCTAACAGATGAGAAAAATGTTAAGTTAATTAAGTGGCAAAGATCACACAGCTTTGAAGATTAGAAGTGGCATCTGGGAAAAGGCAATAAGTCTCCAGAGTGCCTTTGAAAAACTAAAATGGCAAGCAAATGAACAAAGGCTTATCAAGAGATCTGTCAACAGGGATCCTCAAAGTAGCATTACGTAGGGAAAGAGGCCAGGAAAATGCCCGGGGAACTAGGAAGCCAAGGAGGTGTTTCTGAATAGAAAAGAGGCCAGAAAAGATATAGAGAAAATGAAGGGTACTCAGGAAGAAAGAATAGTTTGCTTAAAATATTGCTCTCATTTGTTGAGTTGTCATTACCCATCAGGCATTATGCAAGGTATGTACATTGTCTCATTAATATTCAAATAGCCCTATTATCATTTACATTTTACAGATGAGAACAATAAAACAGAATTGGGGCAGCTTATCCGAGGTTATATTAGTGTCAAAGCCTCAATTCAAACCCACATCCGGAAGTCGCCAAAGTCTGTCCTCTTACCCACCATGGTATAAAAGTTGAGAGAGAGATGTGTGTCTGTGTGCCTCTGAATTCAGAAGACACAAGGACAGCAACAGGTGCACAGTGACCAGGAAGTAGGTGAGTGGATTTACGTGTGCTGAAATCCCTGTGTGGTTGTTTCCTCTAGCAAAAAGAAAAGCCCTCCAAGATCTGCAAATGATGATTTCCCATATCACTCGTCCCTGTACATTTTCAGATGCCCAAGTTTCCAAGGTTTTACTCCATTGGTACATAAAGCTGCCACAGAGTTTTAAGGATATAAAATAGATAGCAATAGTATGTGATTATTATAAACAAGTAGGCAAATTTTCCCAAGTGTTACATTGGGACAACTAAATATTATTTTCATATATGACTAGATACAATTAAGCTTATTTTTTATGCTGTACTGGTTATCAGCTGCCGGGCCCTGGACAGAAAACAGGGACACATGCACTTTCCACATGTAAACTTCAGTCTTTGGCTTATACTCTCTATTCGGTATAACCCAATCTTGTTATTTTTTTAAACCCTTTTTTAATCACACCTTTATTTTTCTCTATATACAACATATATGTTCTTTGGCTGAAAATGCATTAACCCTAAAGTACATCAAACTTTAAAGAATAAGACTATTACCAGCAGTTCATTAATACATAAATATTGTACAAAGACTTCAGCATTTTCCTGACAAATCTTTTTTTTTTTTTTTTTCCTGAAAAATCTTAATAAAGCAAAACCAATATTGTTTACAAAAGCTAAAAGAATGGGAAACAAATTTATTACATTATTGCCTCAATCTTAATAGGGGCACAGCTGTTTCACACAACCAACCACTTAAGTAAAATCATTGTGTCAATTCAATTTGAATATCATCTTGGAACATAAATGAGTGTAATTTAAAGAAAGAGCAGACACCTTCACAAATTCTTAGCTCTTGACTTATCCAAATACCAAATATAAGTGAAAGAATTGTAAATCCGAGTTAAAAATAAATCAGCAGTGATACACATTAATATTACAGTATCTTCAATAAATAACTGTCTACCAAGGAACAAGTCCTCTTTACTTTTGGTATTTTGTTGGTTACCAGCAGGGTAGGTAAGTTTCCTTTGCTTTATACTGAGAAAGAATCTGAAAATAATTCTATAATTAGCCCCAACCATTGTAATCCTGTGCTTATTCAGCAGCAATGGAGGGTCAGCATGTGCCCTGAAAGTGGATGATCAGGGAACTTGCTCATCATAGCCTGGTCTTCAACCCCTACACCATGATAAAGGCTCAAGAGAAATGCGTGCAGTATGCTGGGAGAACATGACAGAGGAAAATGGGCTTTGGCTGGGAAAGTTGGGAAAGACCTGAAAAAGGTGACCTTTAATTTGACATCTCAGCTGGATTTGACCATGTAAAATATTTCCTTAGTCTTGAAATTCACTGCCTAAATCGTACAACTTTACCTCAGTTCTCCTACTTACCTTGCTATTTGTCCTCAATATTCTGTGTTAATTCCTTCCCTTCTACTTATTCTTTGAACATGAGGTTTTCTAGGATTTGATCACTAAAGGCCTTACCAATACAATACATGAGGGAAAGTCATAATTGGCTAGGCCAGGGGAGGGGTGTGTACCAGAAGCCAAGAAGCCTCCAGCAGCATGCAGCTTCACTCTGCCTTCAGGCCTTCTCGTAACAATTTTTTTAAAGGGAAAAAAGGGTCCCTGGTTCAATTCCCCAGCCAGGGCACATAACCAGGTTGCAAGCCAGGTCTCCAACCAGGTCCATAGCTGGAGGCAGGTGAAAGGCAACCTTACATTGATGTTTCTCTCCCTCTCTGCCTCTCTCCCTTCCTCTCTCTCTGGAAATAATAAATAAAATATTTTTAAAAATAAAAAATAAAATAAAAAATAAATTCTCGCTTCAGCAGCACATATACTAAAATTGGACTGATGCAGAGAAGGTTAGCATGGCCCCTGTGCAAAGATGACACGCAAATTCATGAAGTATTCCGTATTTCATAAAGAAAGAAAGAAAAAAGATTGGAATGAAATGCTCCAAAATGTTAACAATTTAACTTCCAAAAGGAGGAAATACAGATAAGTTTATTTTCTCCCTACAATTTTGTTTTCTGAATGATCAATAAAATGCATCTATTAATTTTACTATAAAGGATGTTTAAAAATATAAAGACAGATCACATTGATACGGTACGTTTGAAATCTTTTTTAATTTTAAGACACATTTTTAAGCTTTAATAAAAATCTGAAAAACAAACTTGCTCTCCAGTTTTCTATAAGGTTTGTGTAGCAAGTTACTAAACAACTTTTGAGGGAAAAAAAAAAGTCATCTATGATCATCAAAATAATTCTGTCTTATCTCCATAGATACCTAAAAATTTCATTTGGAGTACCTGGTAATTGGTCATATAAGTGAATGAAGATCAGATTAAGAATATAAAAAAGCCCCGGCTGCTGGCACAGTGGATAAGGCGCCGGCCTGCAAACCCAAAGGTTGCTGGTTCGCTACCCAGCCAGGGCAACATAACCAGGTTGCAAGCCAGGTCTCCAGTTAAGTCTCCAGCCAGGTCCAAGTTGATGTTTCTCTCCCTCTCTGCCTTTCTCCCTCCACCACCTCTGAAAAATAATAAATAAAATCTTAAAAAAAAAAAAAAGAATATAAAGACCATTTCAACAGCATGGATGGAACTAGAGGGTATTATGCTAAGTGAAATAAATCAGTCAGAGAAAGACAAATACCAACCACAATATTTCACTTTCATGTGGAATCTAAAGAACATTATGAATGAACAAAAAACAGAAACAGACTGATAGATAAAGAAAACTGACTGACAATTACCAGAAGGTAGGTGGGGTACTGGGTAAAAAGGGGGAAGGAATTAAAAAGTACTGATTGGTAGTTACAAAATAGTCATGAGGATATTAAGTACTGTCAATAATATTGTAATAACTATGTATGGTGCCTGTTGAGTACTCAAAATATCAGGGGGAACACTTTATGAAGTATATGACTATAACAAACACGATGTACACTTGAAACTAACACAAAATAATATTAAATGTAGAAAAAAGAATATAAAGGATAGTTTTCCCTTTGAAAAATGAGATGAATTAAATTTTCTGATGTTCATTATTTCAAAACTATTCAGCATCACATTGCCACTGTACCTAGCCACTGTGAATACAAATAAAACAAAGTTCCTCAAGGAGCTCACAGTCTCCTGAGGCAGTCAGACACATAAAGAATCAACTATAAATAAATACCCCTTAATAGAAGTCTTTTAAAAATACTACTGAGAAGCTAATAGAAAAGAAGCAAGGTCAGGAAAAGACTTTACCTGCAAGGCAACATTTGAGCCAGGCCTCAAAAGAATGGTAAAAATATACTATTTGGACAGAAAAAAAGCCATGATGCCTTAATGAAAAGCTAGCACAGGTACATCTATTTCAATAGCACCCATCTCAACAGTCATGTTGGGAAGGGAAGGCAGGTCTCAAAATTAATATTTCTCCATCCCTTTCTTTTTTTCATATTATCTCACTCATCACAACTGGAGAAGGTAATCCCTTGGAGCAAAAGTTAAATGTATGCAGGAAAATAAAAAAAAGGAAAGGGTTTAGGGATTACAGACTACTTTAAGGCCATAAATAAAGCAAAATTAACTTAGTGAAAATTTAACAACTCATATTTAGATAGTACACTAGCATACCATTCATTATTACCTGGGTCATTCAGAACTGAATGAATAAAATAATGGCAAATGTCAGCCTTGTTTCAATGATGCTAAATCTGCTCAAAACCAAATTTAAAAGCACATCTAAGCACATCCAAATACACAGTACTTTAGTTTTATGAAATGCATATATAATCTGCCATATACATTATCTTCCCAAAATTGAATATATTTGAGAAAAATAGCAGTAGTACAATATAGATTTCCAACAATATTTGCACCACTATTTTCAGGATTAAACAAAATAATATTAAATGCAACTCATAAATAAAAGAAGAGGAAAATGAGGCCATTGGGCTCCAGGTAACATCCTATCTGGAGATTCTGAAAATTCACTTTTAGGATTCTTTACAATGATTTATCATTTTCATTCATATCCCAATGCCTCACCCTCAATTACCGGGCCAAAAACATACAGATTCAATCAGTTTCTAAATATATTCTTTTACACAACAGAATAAAACTCTTTTAAAAAGTCATTAAGAGAAAAATGAAGCTCTTTCAGAATGATGTACTTGATAAATTATGCCAATTTTCACAAGAAAAATCACCATATTCCAAGGTGATTGACTATCAATGAGACATTTTACACAAAAGAACTGCCATCTGTTAGGGCTAGCAACAGACATGTTGCCTGCCCTGTGCCCTGCCATCTGTGCCAGGCCTTGCAAGGCAGGCTGTGGCCAGTGTCACTGTGGCCTGTAGTCATGTAGGACCTGAGCCACCACCTGTGCTGAAACAAAGAGGGTCTGCATCACCGGCCACGCACCTGATCACAAAGTTCCCCGTTAACAGAGGCAACCAAGGCATAGGCCGGCATTCTCCCGAGAAGTAGTTACACCTCCAGTGCTCTTCCCCTCTCCGTTATTTATTTCCCAGAAACAAGGACTGTAAGTCTCCTGACAGCCATTCCTAATCAGGGAACATTGTTCTTTCTCAAACATCTATACTTTGGACTCCAGAGCCGGCTAGCAGGGAGACCCATCCCCCTGAAGGTGGCTCCATGGCCTTAAAAATCCTTCTATTCCTTCCCTTAGAGCTGTAGTCCATTCAGACTCAGCCCACCTGCTTGAACATCCTTCAATAAAGGCTTTGAACTGATCCAACCGACTACTCCCTTCTTCTGGGAACAAATCTAACACCATCCTTCTAATGATTGAAACATTTCTTAGAAAGCACTGTCTTCAATGCTTTGACTAAACATCTGAAATTATAGAAGGCATTTATAACAGTAACCCAATTCCTCTTTCATAAGTAAGTAATCATGACCAACTTTACAATGCAGGAAAAATAAAACTGGAAACAACATAAATATCTATTGATTGAGCTATTAAAAATCAAGAAGCAAAATGAGGCACTGATTTGAAGTGAATCTTAATATATATTGTAAGTAGAGGGGGAAAAGCAAGGTTCAAACAGTCCTACAGCACACAGTTGGGTGTTGGAGGTGCACATAAATGCACCAAGTTAATAGTGATTGTCCTGGGGGAGATTAAAAGTAGATGGCTGAATAGAAATGACTCTTATTTTTCACAGGATAACCTTTAGTATACCTTCGATTGTTTACCATGCATATGTACCACTTACTTAAAACATAAAAAACCTTTTTAACCATTGTAAAGATAATTAATGTAAGGAGAAAAATCCCTCTACAGGAAAAGGTTGAAGATTTAATACTACTCCAGCATAGCTATTTCTACATAAGCAATGGGTTCTCTCTACCACACCCTTCTTTTAGCCTCCAGTGATTGGGAACTTTAGAGGGTTAAGAATAAGCCACCTCAGCTTTTTCGTACCTTCACATTCCAGTTTTTTTGTTTGCTTGTTTTTTTTTTTTTTTTTACCACTCTAAAAGAAGAAAGGGGAGAATATAAATTCAAAGGGACAG
The DNA here is from genome assembly GCA_004026585.1 of Noctilio leporinus. Classification (NCBI taxonomy): domain Eukaryota; kingdom Metazoa; phylum Chordata; class Mammalia; order Chiroptera; family Noctilionidae; genus Noctilio; species Noctilio leporinus. The sequence continues at coordinate 49,986 of PVIW01003267.1, read as the reverse complement.
AAACTATGTCAAAGTGCATAATTACTTCTCTCCTGAGACCATAAGAAAACCAATTAACGCCTTCCTCTCCAGTCAGCCACATAGGCAGGAGGTCTGTGAGGGTACAGAGAGGGAAGATTAAGCATCTAGTATACTCTACCTTCTTAATATATGAATAGAATATGAATATGGCCCAGAAAAGCATATCCTTACAGCAATAATTCATAAAAAGCTTAGCATTTTACTGAGAACTGCAAAAATTAAACAAAGAATAATACAAACACTAAAGTCATATTTTATGCTATTAAGGGCTGGTTCAAATACTTCAAAAATAAGTACAAGCCAAGTAACAAAAATTACAGGATAATCTGCCTGTAGATCACACTGCAATTTTCCTGATTAATTCACTTACCCAATCAATTTTTACTGCTGATAAATCTGGGTTGTTTTAAAATTGTTTCTTATAGGACTCTCATTTATAGCACTTTTGAAATTCCTTTAAAGCCCTTTAGAGGGTATTTTTTTCCCTTTAACTCACATTTTCATATAAAACACTGACTTTACCAAATGTAGTTTTGCAAACAGAAGTTCTTTTCAAGAACATAGCTTTAATAAACTCACTGACAAACAGATTACGTTGCTATCATTGTGAATGGTAAGTTAATTGACCATTTTTGATCCAGCCAATCTCTTGGGTTCTTGGTTTTCCAATAAAGCCACCAATGCATTGACAATTTCACAAACTCATTATGTGCAGGGCTCTTTGCAAGTACTAAAAAAAATCAGATTATCAAGACGTACTATTTGCTCTCTAGATATTTACAACTTTGTAAGTAAATAAAAGAATCCTTACCATAAGAGATGTGTTCACCCCAGAAACTAACCAGCGTTGAGAAAAATATAAAAGTAACCATATTCTTGAAACACACCACACACCATCTATAGGGGACACCTATGTTACTGTACAACACAGTGTTTCTAACATGACTAGAAAACTACAGCAATTCATGAAATAATTACAAGAGGTGACTATCTAAAGACAAAGCAGAATTTGAGTGAGTTTATTATTTTTAATTATAAATAAGAGCCTATTTGGATTTTTCTTCTAAGAGATGCCTTCAGTTTGACTTATTTTCCTCTAAAAATATAAGTACGTCTTGAAACCAGAAGCTCAAATTGCTTGGTAAGTACACTGGAATGCCAACAGAACTAAAGTTAATTGCCCACTTCCTTTTAAATGCTATCAGAGATGATAAATCTTTTGGAAAATGTGGTTATTGTTATTTATAACGTGCTTTAAAAAGAGCTTTTCTGCTGAATTGTGTCTAGATTGTGTGTATATATGTAAACGCAGGCAAACCAGACCGTTCCCAAAATTTACAGCCAATTGTTTCACAGCAGTCTTGATAGATTCAGTTAACAAATTGAATGAAATCAATACTATTTCACAAAATTAGTCCATATGCCAAAAATTGGACTCCATTTCTAATTTTGTTTTCATCCAAATCAATAGAATTCTCAGTAACTGCTCTACCACTTATGATTGAGGTAAACTTGGGCAAGTCATAACCTACATGAGCTTCACTCTCCTTACCTGTAAGAGAGAAATAAAATGATAACATTATCTAACATTTACTGTCTACTACATGTCAGATACCGTTCTAAGCATAATACTAAGCATATATTCTCAAACCTACAGTCATATGAATATAAACCCAAACAACCCTACGGTACAATTGCTATTATTATCACCAAATTACAGATGAGGAAAGGAAAGCATTTAGATCCCAAGTGGTCTAGAATCCAAAATTCATACTCAAAGTGATTGAGATACAATTGTCTAAAAACTGTGTAACATTTCCTGCTCAGCCTGCAGAATGCCTGACAAAACTGATGAATTTAACTGTAAGTATCTAAGAAATTTTTTAAAAATTAAGTTACAGTAATTGGATAGAATCTCAAACTGTATCTAGCTCAACCTCCCACCAATGATAACATCTCTAACACATCCTTACTAAGCACTGCCTAATTTCTCCTTCAATGCTTCTAGAGAAGAAAATCTCACAAATCAATCCATTCTATCTTGACATGTTCTTCTTTTCATTTCTAAACAAAATAAAGCTTTTTTACATGACAAGCCTATAAATACCTGTTCAACACATGATATTTTATTCAAGTCCCCTTGGCAATGTGACTCCCTAATTCAACATGAAACCCCAGAAAAGGTCTGATAGAAGGAAAACAACTTGATTACCTCCCTTGATCTGCAACCAAACCATTCACTTTCCTTTTCTTGCTGGCAAGACAATTTACAGGGCTCATATTAGCATATACTTAATTGAAAATCTCTCAGAACTCTCTGAGGAGCTGTCTCGATCTCAGTGTAAAACTTGGCCTTTTATCATTTTTAATTAAAACTTCCTTTTTCATTTTAGTTTATTATGACACTGTACAGCTTTTCTAAGTCTGAATTTCATAACCTTTCTCGAGCTATCTCTTGTCAACTTTAGACCCCTCACTCTTCCTTCATAAATCCACTGTTCATAACTAAATTTTCATCCTAGCCACTAAAACACTGTTGAATAAGCTAAGACCCTACCGCAAACTAGCAAAGACCTTCACTCTGACTGACATAAATGTAAATATGGTCCATCAATTATACAATCCATACATGACTTACCACTTCTAGTCTTTGGCGGCATCAGAAAACTTTATCAAATACCTTTCTAACATCCAAATAAAACCTATCTTGGGTTGCCTTTCAGTGATAACCAAAAAGAATTTGAATTAGTTTGTTCTTATTATACTCAGAAAGGCTCCTAAAGATAGTTTCTTTTAAAACCCAATCATAGCCATTATTTAGTAAAACCAAATAAAATTCTGATTAGAGTTAACATGAAGTTTAGAATGCTTGCTCCTCTTCTGAGTCCAGTTTTCAGGTACATTCTCCATGTTTTATTGTGTTTAAAAAACTATACACAATTATTCCAAAATAATCTAAGACTGTAATTTATCTAATCCTAAAAAAGACCTCAATTTAAAGAGTTTTATTATCTCCTAATCTGCCTTGGGCTTCAATTACCTGTCATTTCTATCCATTCCCTTTTCTGTTTGAAGATAACTCTGCTTAAAGCACACATGCACTCACATACACACGCACACACCCAGAGCAGGAGTCTGGGACTTACATGCTTCTTTTCTGCTGTCTACATTACATGCCCTGCTTTCAACAGCAGACCTATCTGATCATTTCACTTTCTGAAATGTTTTTCATATACTCTGTCCCCTTCACAGATGTCCATAGATTTGTGCTAGATCCTCTTTGACACTTTTGTTCAGTGCCTACTACTACTTTTTTTCATTCATTATTGGTAGCAAGATTTCCCCCCCACCTTTCATTTAAGCTCTTGAACTCAAAGAGCAACTTAGCCATTACTGTATTTTGTGTAAACTCCTTTATCTTTTTAACATTTTAAGAAAGATTTTATTTATTAATTTTAGAGAGGGGAAGGGAAAGAGGCAGAAAGGGAGAGAGTCATCAACGTATGGTTGCCTTTCACCTGCCTCCAGCTACAGACCTGGTTGGACACCTGGCCTGCAATCTGGTTATGTGCCCTGGCTGGAAATGGAACCAGCAAGCGACCTTTGGGTTTGCAGGCTGGTGCCTTATCCACTGTGCCACCACCCTGGGTATCTATTCTTTCTCATTAGAATCAGAAGCCACTATAGATTTTCGTTTCATTGATCTAGGTCTCCTTTTAGGCTTGCAAATGCAAGAAAGCCCAACTTTACTAGTATTTCCCTAATTCACTTGCCTAAAGACAATCATATCTTATTAACTGGGTACAGAACTTTCTCCCTTTAAAATTTTATAAATTTGGCGTTGGCTGGTGGCACAGTAGATAAGGCACTGGCCTGTGAACCCAAAGGTCGCTGGTTTGATTCCCACCCAGGGCAACATAGCTAGGTTGCAAGCCAGGTCCCCAGCCAGGTCCTTAGCTGGAGGCAGATGAAAGGCAACAATACATTGATGTTTCTCTCCCTCTCTGCCTCTCCCCCTTCCTCTCACTCTGAAAAATAATAAATAAAATCTTTTAAATAAATAAATTAAATTGTATAAATTCTAAGAAGTTACCATTACTTCTATATTATCGACAAACACTCTCTTATTAGTTTGAATGAGCCCTGAAAAGAAGTTCCCTTCATTGTTCCCACAACATCCTAAAATATACACTTATTAATAAGATCACAAGATAGGTTTACTTATATTTGAATTAACTATGTTGTCAGGCTTAAATCTTGGTGAAAGAAGTTCACAAATGATAGCAACATCTCACAGTTTCAAGTCTTTTCAATAAATGGTACTGGAATAACGATATCTAATCTAAATGGAAAAATAGTAAGTTTTGGCTCTTAAGCAATATGCAAAATTAATCTAAAATTAAGTCATACATTTATACATATAAGCAAAAACTACGGAACTTCTAAATGGGTTAGATGAAAATTTCTTTTAACTAAATAAGCACAAACTATTAAAAAACAGTAATAAAATAAATCTCATCAAAACTAAAATACAACGCATCAGTACTAGACTTATCAGGGTGATCACCTGGTAATTTATTTAAATGTCTAATCACTATATCATACATCTGAAACTAATATAACATTGTATGTAAACTGTAGTTAAAAAATAAGAATGAAGTAGATAGCTAATGTTCTCTAGGTCCATCTATGCTGTTGCAAAGATAAACCGGTCAGAAAAAGATAATTATTATATGATTTCACTCATATGTGGAATCTAATGAACAAACTGAAGTAATAAGCGATATAGAAGCAGACTCATAGAGGGATCAGGTTGACAGCTCTGGGTGGGTATAGAGGGATGCAGCAAAAAAGTGAAAAAAAGGAGAAAGAACTGATAGCACAAACAACAGTGTGATGATTGTGTGTGTGTGGTGGAGGTGGAGTGCAGAGGGTATGGGAATAAATGATAATGGAAAAAATACAAAGGAATAAATAAATAAACTCCATGATACAACTGGTAAAAAAGAGTGAGACAGTGAAGAAAACAAAATGCCACTCACAGGCTAGGACAAAATATTTATAAAACATCTGTCAAAGGGCTTGTACCCTTAGTATAAAGAATTCTTATAACTAAGAAAACAGCATATTTTTATGAGAAGACTTAAACAGATATTTCAAATATTGAATAGATATCTTCATAAAGAAAAAAATATGAATGGTCAACAAACATAAAAGAGATGCAAACTATAATCACACTAAGATATGAACACAGCTAAAGATGAAAAGACTGACAACACCAAGTTCAATAAGGATGTGGAGCATCTGGAACTTTTCCACAGCGCTAGTGGGAATAAAATTGGTACAACCGCGTTAGAAAATAGTGGAAGTACCTCATAAAGTTAGATATAAACTTTCCCATACTATCCAGTAATATAACTCTCAGGTATCTACCCAAAACAAAAACATATATTCATAAATAATCTTCTGTGAATGTTCACACAAGCATTATTCATAACAGCCAAAAACTAGAAACAACCCAAATGTCCCTAAGTTGGTAAATGAATAAATTGTGGTTAATCTCTACTCTTGAGTACTAGTCAACAATACAAAAGAACAAATTACTAATACACACAAAAACATTAATAAAAGGAGCTAAACACATAATGTACTGACTCCATTAAAATGAAATTCTAGAAAACACAAAATCATAGGCACAGAAAGCAAATTAGTGGCTGCCAGATGCTGGCAGCTAGGGCAAAGAGACACAGAAAACAAGAATTTTTGGATTCTTGTTGGAACTCTTCCATATCATGTGGTGGTGGTGATATAGTATATTACAGAATTTAAAAGAAAACCTGTGTCTGATATTGGAATATCTGTCTAACCTTGTGGGTGTTTTCTTTTTAAAAAATTGTTTTTTAAATCCTCACCTGAGGACATTTTTCATTGCTTTTAGAGAAGGGGTAGGGAGAGAGAGAAACACTGATTGGCTGCCCGCTACACTCACCCTGACTGGGGATTGAACCTGTAAACTAGGCATGTGTCCTGAGCAGGAACTGAACCTACAGTCTTTTGGTGCATAGGGCTACATTTCAACCAACTGAGTCACACCAGCCAGGGCGTTTTCTTTTTTTTTTTAATTTTATACTATTTCTTCATATGCTCAGTAACTTTTTATTGAATGGCAGCTATTATACATACATGAAAAATTTGTTGAGGTTTTGGATAAACTTTTAGCTTTTGGCAGGCAGTTAAAGAACTGTCAGGGTAACTTAATTTATTGTGTTTGAGCTGCTGCAAGTCTGAGTTTTAGTATTCATAAGATTTTGTTTATTTTGAATTCTCCATTAATCCTAGAGTATGATCATTCAGGGAACTTGGCTGAAAATCTGGGGTACCTACCTGGTTTCTGCTTTTTTGATGGTTTTTTTTTTTTTTTTTTAAGATTTTATTTATTATTTTTTAGAGAGGCAGGTACGGAGAGAGGCAGAGAGGGAGAGAGACATCAATGTATGGTTGCCTTTCACCTGCCTCCAGCTAAGGACCTGGCTGGAGACCTGGCTTGCAACCTGGTTATGGTGCCCTGGCTGGGGAATTGAACCAGCGACCTTTGGGCTCGCAGGCCAGGGCCTTATCCACTGTGCCACCAGCCAGGGGCTTTGATGGGTCTTGAACTCCAATTTTTTATCTTCCCAGAACTGCCAGAAACTGCTTAGCTTTTTAACTATTATTGCCATTTTCTACTTGACTTCTCAAATTCTGTGCTGCTTTTGAATTGGCAATATGTTGCGGAGTTAAGCAACTGCGATTTTAGCCTGACTTCTCTTTGCTTTCTTTCCTCTGGGATTTTGGCCTTCAGACCCCAGCTGTCTTAAGTGCCCTGAGCACCAGTGTTTCCTTCCTAGCCCTGGGAGGTGGTGAAAACTGTGGAGTTTTCTTCCTCTTAGATTTTTATCTGGGGTGGGCATTATTGGTACTCTATTTTTCCCCTCTGCACTCTTGCTACCTATCTTCCTTCATTCGCTGCCTGTAATACCTATGTTATGGCTGGATTCCAACAGCAAGTTCAGACTGTGAGGTGACTTTGAGAAGGGGAGACAAAGAGAACGCTACAGCAGAAACACTGAAAAGCCAGAGTGCCGTTGACACTAGAGTCCTCATATCAGCCTGGATTTAGAGCTAGATTTAGAGCTAGATTTCTTAGATAGTGGCAGAAAAACCAGTTTCTTCTCTTGTTTTAGCCTTGCTATTTTAACTTACGTGTTTTACCTAGACAAATCTAATGCTCATTAACAGAGCAAATTGACATAAGTATACATTCATATGAGCATATTAAGGGCCATGGAATTTTAGACTTTTACATAGTGGTTACCTATATAACACATGATATTCACTGAGTGAATGGTTTTATGGACAGGCCCGTATCTCCCATACTTGCTTTAATGCCATTACTTTAATTCCCACACAAGACAATGTGGAAATCCAAGTTGGTGAAAGGAATGTTGCTATACAGAAAGATGCATTCAAGTGTTGTTAGTTATTATGATTGCAAATTACTTATGACATATTACCAAATGATCCCAATAGATTATACTTGGGAATTACTGTACACTTCCCAAAAACAACACTTTCTTTCCATTCCACAAATATTATTCAATGGACAAAACATAGTTGTACACAAACGCAGTGAGGGAAATTAAAAAAGCAATGGACGATTGAAGAAAAACTCAGAAATTAGTAGAAATTACATGTAGAGGTTGAAGAAAAAGAAAATGTGAAAAATGACACTAAGCTTTTGAACTTAAGGTCTATCATGATAGTGATGCTGGTTGAAAAAGGCAGTTAAAAAAGGGTTTCTTGAAAGAAAAGAAATGTTTCATTACTTAAGAAGAGTTCAGTTGGCATGTTTTCTTTTGATATGTGTGAATTCTCTGCATAATGTAAGTTGTACAGTATCAATATAAAAGGATTTCTTTACTTTTTCTATGCTAAAGGATATTATAGAACTTAACCAAGTCTTTGGTTGCAGTTGGTTACCCTCGTATATTCTATGACTGCCCCATACTTGGACGGTAAGGTACTGGCCTTGAAACCATTTATAATTCTTACGTATGTGATAAAAGTATGACCCCATGGAAAACAAGAATTCAACACAGAAAACAAAAATTCAACATAAAGCAGCATTATTTCCTTATTTTGACACAGACTATAATTAGCATCTTAGAATTTACAATAGTATCTGTTCACATTTTTGAGGTATACATTTAAGAATGACTCACTATTATGACTCACTTGTTGAAGTTCACTGTCATGCAAAAGCTCTTTCATTCTGCCTTTCTTTTCCTGGCTTTAATTTTTTCCCCTCTGAATAGAATTGCTGTAGCCAGTATCGTATTGCTGAATATAACCTTTGTTTTTTTCTTAATTGGTGTGTATATGCCCTGCCTCGAAGCATAGTCAAAGCTTATTTCTTACGATGGCTGGCATTTTGTTTAGTCTTGGCAGGAAGTACAGTATAGTAAGAGTTAGTAGTATGTAAGAGTAGCAAGACAACAAGCTCTTTTGTTAATAAGATGAATGTATAAATACTATATAATTTACTTTAGTGGAAGTATGCATCTGTTGTTTAGAAATGTACTATACATTTAGTTGTACCCAGTTAAAGTCTATTCCAGGAAATACAAACAAGCCTAGTAAATATTTCATCTTAACAACTGAGCTGGCCAAATCAAATTATTTCTAAGAATATCTGATTAACAAAATTCCAGGGAAATAATCTGAGTAGTCCTTAGACCTAAACAAGCCACTGTAGAAATTCAGTGCACAATTATATGTACAAGATTTGGAGACAAAGGTCTGGGTGTGATTTGTGACACCACTACCTCATGGCTTTGCAATTGTGGGCCAATGTTAACCTTTCTAAGTCTGTTTTCTTATCTCTGCAGTGATACCCATGTCACTGGGGCTGTGTTAGGATTACATTAAGAAACTCTTGTTCGTTAATTTAATCATTCAATAAGTTTACTGAGCAGCAATCATGTGTCTGGCAAACTACTAGGCACTGGTTTCCAATGGTAAATAAAATGCAGCACATATACTAAAATTGGAACAATACAGAAAAGATTAGCATGGCCCCTGCGCAAGGATTAGACACAAATTCATGAAGCGTTCCTTTTTTTTTTTTTTTTAAATAAATAAATAAATAAATGAAATGATGTCTTTAGCCATAATTGTGAACCATTGCATCTGACATTTGTAGTTCTCTTGCTATGGAGCACTTTGATTTTCCTGGATCTTCATTCATGATCTCCTGGATTCTATGTACAGTATCTGGACTTGTGCAATCCTTGCGTACCTTACGCATATTCCTTCTTGGTGTGGCGACATTAGAATCAGCCTCATACACCTTCCTCACATTATCAACTATACGTCAAGGGATGTTATTTAAGCCTACAGTTTCCTTAGCAGTTGGCCTTGCACGTAGTCCAAAAACTATGGTTGCCCTAACATCATGTTCCTTTGACATGATGGTTGCTCCCAGAATTTAATACTTTATATCTGAAACGATGTTAAATCATAACCTTTGAAACATAGTTTTTCAAAATTAATAAGAAGCTCATGAAATTAGATGTAAAGTTATTGCAAATTTATATTGCACACCTTGTATTCAAGAAAACTGATGACAAGATGTAGAATTTCACCAAAGATTTGTAGTCTTTTTTAAAGAATATAGAGATTCTAGAACTAAGAAATACAATCACTAAAATTTAAACCTCAACAGACAGCCTTAACAGATTAGACACAGGTAAAGAAAGGATTACTGATCCAAAATATCTCTACAATGAAAGAAGAGAAAAAAGGGTGGAAAATACATGAAAGTGCATAGGAAACACATGAGACACAAGGGAATGGTCTAATACACATGCAACTGAAGTCCCAATTAAGGGGAACATAGAAATAATGGTGTGGAAGCAGTTTTGACCTAACAGGTTCAAAAGGCAAAATAAACCCCAAGCAGGATAAGTACAAAGAAAAAATCACCTGGGCCTATCAGAGTAAAACTTCTCAAATTTGAAAACAAAGAACAAATCTTCGAATCAGCCAGAGAAAAAGACTGATAACCTTCAAAGGACAAGCAATAAGAAGACTAATGGCAAATTTCTAAACAAAAACTAGGATAGTTGAAAGAGAATAAATTAACACTTTTAATATGCTGGAAGAAAATAACCAGCAACTTAGTTCGATTTTCAAGAAATTTTAAAAACGACTTTCAAATTAAAATTTTTTTAAATGAAGATATTTCCAGACAAACAACATCTGAGATATTTAGTGGTCAGCACACATACACTGAAATAAATAAGGGAGTTCTTCAAGCAGAAGAATATAAGCATTTGACAAAATAACAGACATGAAGAAAGAAACAGCAATGGAAAAGGTAATTAGAGAAATATTAAATACATGAAGAAAGAAATAGCAATGGAAAAGGTAATTATAGAAATATTAAATACATGGGGGTTAAAATATATGTAGAATTAAAACATACATGAGTAATGCCTAAAGGCAGATGGGATATAATTGACTTAAAAGTATTTTAAGAGCCTTAGATTTTCCTGATAAATGGGTAACAGTACAATCATATATTCTAATAAGTCAAGGATAAATAATGCAATCTAAGATAACACTAAAGACCAAGAAGAATTTATAACTAACAAAGCAATGAATCTCAGAATGGGTAATAAAAAATATTTGAATAATCTAAACAAATGACAGAAAAAGAATTTAACGTAGGTGGAAAGATATAAATAGAAAGTCAGATTTAGACCCAAACAAGACAGTATTATATGTAAACAGACTGAACACTTTAATTAAAAGATAAAAATTATCAGATTAAATATAAACATATATGGGCACATCTTACGCATTAGAACACATTAGAAAGTTTGGAGGTGGAAAGAATAGGCAAAGATACAACATGCAAACATGAAGCTAAGGAAGTTGATATAACTGCTCGTTTTAGACAAATAGATTAGGCAAGAATCATTACTAGAGATAAAAAGCAACATTTCTTAGCAACAAAAGAATCAATTCATAGAAAGATATAAGCATAAATCTAATATGGTTTCAAAATGCACAAAGCAAAAATCAGCAGAATTAAAAGGAAAAACAGACCAACTCACACTTATACTGGGAGATTTAAATGTAGGGAGGTCTCTATTTAAAAAGTCACATTCAATACTTCTCAGCCTATCAATATTGCTCTCAATTTCATTCAGGGGTATCACCACCTGGGGACCTAAATTTTTCATATTCCTTGCATGAGAAAAAGAAAAAGCCCATTGATTGCTTCCTTTTGTGTCATAACTAGAGGATTTTAAATGAATCCCAGGAAACTCCTTGAGTGCTCAAAAGCATTTTCAAGGATTAATAAAAGCTAAAGCATACAACTCATTATCAAATTATGGCTATTTTTAATTATACACCAGATTAACTTTGCTGTATATTTTTTCTTTCCATACTGAGTTTCCTGCATGCTAATTGTTTTCATGCTCACTAGGCTCAATTATTCACTCACAACTTCATTCAACATATTACAGAGAACCTTAAAACCATCTGTTTGATCAAGACCAGGAAGGACTGAGGAATAGTCACACACACACACACACACACACACCCCCCGAAAAAGACATATGGCCCTGACTCGTGGCACAGTGGATAAGGCGCCACCCTGCAAATCCAAAGGTCGCTGGTTCGATTCCCAGCCAGGGCACATAACCAGGTTGCAAGCCAGGTCTCCAGCCAGGTCCGTAACAGAAGGCAGGTGAAAGGCAACCATACATTGATATCTCTTTCCAGTCTCTGCCTCTCTCCCTTCCCCTCTTTCTAAAATTAATAAATAAAATCTTTTAAAAAAACAAAAAAGAAAGAAAAAGACATATGGAGTCCAATATACAGAGCTCACAAGTATAATGCCCAATATTTAACAAGGGCAATTAAAATTTGTTCCCATTTTTGGTACTTCTTTATGATACAACCATAGCAACTAAAGATGGATGGTAAAAACTACACATTTCTCTAAATATACTTGGCACAAGAATTTAAAGTGGTATCAAAAACATTCTAATTCAAATAAGGTCTTTTATTTTAAAAGCAAATTTTAAATTGGATGATCTCTGATGTTAAATTTGAGTCATGGGGCTGAAACTCTGGCTAAAGTCCATGAAAAAAAAAGTGGAAATGGAGGAATTAAAAACACTGAATACAAGAAACTCCTTTACAGCAAAGGGGAACTGAGAAATGGAATAGTTGCTGGCAAAGTGAGTCAAAGGCAGTATTTTTTTTCATTTGATAAAAAAAGATAGCACATGGTATAATGATGAGAAGTCACCAACAGAAGAAGGAAAATGATGACACAACAAAGAATAGACAGCTAAGTGAACAATGCTTTGGGGAGGACAGGACAGAGAATTTAGAGCACAAGGAAGGGAATTAGCATTATGCAGGAGCGGAGAGAGTTCATCCATAGTAGGAACAGGCAGAGTGCATGGGTTCAGTTAATGTGATACAGGCACCTGACACTACTAGTCCATTGAAGTAACTGCCTTCAAGCTTCTCAGGAAAGAAGGATGCAAGAAAATCAGCTGAGAACTGGATATGGGGAACAGATGTTGAAGGTTTGAGGAAAAGGGGGGAAACTGAGATAGTTACTTTTGTGAATGATGTAGGATAACATAATATGACTACCAGGCAACAAATAGTAAAAGCCCATCTAAAGTTCAAGATCATGAACTTAAAGTCCAATTAGCCAAAAGACTGTGGTGTATTTGCCAGCCACATCTAGCTGCACCGGTCTAAACAAAGTGGATATAAAGTTGGCAAGAGCCTACTTGAAAGGAACAGGTCAGGTCAGACACCAACAGGACTCAGGAGTCCTGGCCTCTGCCCCTTGACTAACTTCCACTCTGACAAACACAGGCACCAATCCGTGCACAGAACACCATCATCACAGAGGTCTGTCTCCTTTTCTAACAGCATTCCCTTGGGTTCTCTCTCCTCTTCTCTCCCTGTCTTCATCAATGATTATATCCATTCCCAAAATGACAACTCCTATGTCTATATTTCTCCTGAATACTAAACTTATTCTGCTGTTTTCTCAATGTCTACATCTGGATACCTTAGGATAAATCCCAATGTTTCTGAAACAAGCCTTAGCAGCCTGGTCTCAGGATGAGCTTGTGAAATTCCTATCATCTCCTCCTGCCACTTCCCATCACCGCACTTCTTCCCCAAACACACCCAGCTCTGTAACAACTCCACACCTCTACAAATAACCACATTTAATTCACCTTATTAACTTTATATAAACTATATACAAATAACCCTAATCAAATTGAAAGTTACATCATATTGAAATTGAAAGTTATATCATATATAAACAGGTAAAGAACTATGAGTCAATACAGTGAATTTTATCTGGAATGTTGTTGGCAAGGTTTAAGTTCAAAGTATAATGTCTAAAATTAACCATAGTTTATTTTTGCATAACATTAGTACATATTTTATAAATGCCTAGATAATACATTCAGATAAACTACTAACATTATTTTTTTAATCCTACTTCTGAAAAAATCATTAAAAAGCAATACAAGCCATTAAGTCAAGCTTAGTTACATACTTCTATAATCATGACAATCTAATTTTCAAAATATTGGAAATAGATTACCAAATTCTCTAAGAAAAAGGTGTAAGTATAATAAAGCAATGAAGGTAAGTCCCCTTCAGAAAACCGATTTGTCTGTGTGCGTATGTTTGTGTGTACCTAAAGTACGGTGTAGGAAGTCTGTACAGTAAAATACAAAAACTAGTTTTTTAGGGAGTATCTGAAGATTGTAAATAAATGTATAAATCTTTAGCATGTTTATATTAAAGGCAATATTTACTGACCCAAATAATAATTTCTACTTCTTAAAAAACACATAAACAGGAAAACTAGAATGTCAAAACTATTATAAAAATCAGAATACAAGGTGAGGCAAAAGTAGGTTTACAGTTATTCATATGGAAAACAATACACTAATTAATAAGTAACAATACAAGAACACTGTTTCATATACTTACAGCTGTAAACCTACTTTGCCCCACCCTGTATAGCTTAGTCATTTTTTAAGTACAATAAAAGTGCAACTTTAAAATCATTTTCCAAATCACTCAGTAATTCAACATCCAAGAATACACATTGTGCATCCCGAGCACTGTTGTAAGAAGACTCTCTCTGTAGAGAGTTAAGATCACTTTGGACTAGTACAAAATCTCACTTTAACCTCAATTATTACAATTTAACATTGATGAAACTCTAGACACACATATCATCTAAATAATGTTATACTATAAAAATACATGGAAAAACAATGTACTAAGCACAAACACATTTTGCTTTCTTAAACAAAGGACAAGCTGAACCTTGCTCAACATCTCACAAACACACATTACTGTTAACTGACTCTGGAGAGGACTGCTCCCAACGAGGCAAAGAGGGGAGCCCCATCTCATTCCAATGAGGCATCCATCCTGATCACGAAGACCACTACTAACCCTCCTCCGCAATTTGATTTTAACCTCTCTCAGTCCCATTTCCCTTATTTGTAAAATTGAGATACAACCATACCATGCAAGGCTGTTTTAAGGACTTAGCATCGAGTATGGAGAGCAAGTGGTGAATGCATGTAGGAAAAAAGACTAGAATGATAAGACAACTGAATATTAACAGATATCTTTTTTGAGTAATAAATTACAGGTAATTTTTAAAAGTATCTTCCTTGTGTGTTTTGTGTTGTCCAAGTCTCCTTCTGTCACCACTCATTCCCCTTTACCCTGTTCTACCTCCCCCTACCCTTCTTTCCCCTCTGGTGATCACTGTACTGCTGTCTGTGTATATGGGGTTTGGTTTTTCATTTGTTTTGTTTTGCTTAATCCCTTCACCTTTTTCACCCAGCTCCTCTATCCCCTCCCCTCTGACAACTGTTAGTCTGTTCTCTGTATCCATGAGACTGTTTCTATTTTGTTTCTTAGTTTATTTTGTTCATTAGATTCTACACATGAGTGAAGTCATATGGTATTTGCCTTTCTCTGACTGGCTTATCTCACTTAGCATACTTTCCAGGCCCATTCATGCTGTTGAAAAGGGTAAGGTTTCCTTCTTTTTTACAGCCTAGAAGTACTCCACTGGGTAAATGTAACCACAGCTTTTTTATCCAGTAGTCACTATTTCGATACTCACTGTGTGCCACATACATTACAGAAACTACTTCTACTTAATGTTCACAATAATTGCTGAATGTGTCACCCAGGCAATTACAAAATATGTACTGAAATTAATCAAAATAAGCTTTTAAATGTATGAAAATTGAGGATCAAAAAGATCACTCACCTAAAACACCTGGATTCAAACCTCAGTCTGATTTGTGTGCTCTAGATACTACATTATACAGGATTCATTATTAAGCTATCAGCAAAGGCAAGGATCATCTTACCGCAAAGGAACAGAAAAACTGCAAATATTTGAAGGTGCAGGGGCCTTCTCTTACATAAATCAACAGTAAAATATTCTATGCCCTTTCTTTACTATAGTAATAAGTTTCTCTAAAAGAAGGAGCCACACAATTGGGTTATCTATTTTGGAAGATTCCCAGATTTAGCAAACTTCACATACCAAGTCATCTCAAAACCATAGCTGAGACTCAAAGGTAACCAAAGAAGGGGGGGGGGGGGCCTCTGAACAGTACAAATCATGTTCAAACAACAATGATATTAAAGTTTGTGTGATTTTCCTATAGTCTCCCAAAACCTTCATTCAGACCTAGTTTTAGACAAAATTATAAGCAGGTTGATGGCTGCTTCATTCCCAAATCAAATAAGATTAAAGCAGGAAATGGGAAATAAGAAGGACTATTAGAGACCGACACACTGATAATACATAAGAAATAACTTCCTGCCTAAAGAGTCAGAAAGTTAAAAAATTGATCAGCAAGATAAAAAGCATCTAATCTAAATCTATAGTTTGAGAATTCCAACAGTCCTGAATACCATATCAGATCCAGAGTCACCAAGAAAAAATATTCAGTATACTGCCGTAAAATGGCAAAATAAAAATTAGTTTTATCCAGAATAGTTAAAATATGAAACTTCATGTGTCAAGCATCTGAAAAACACATTGTAGAGTATCATTCTCATTGAACAGCTACTACATGCGTATAAAATATTCAAGAACTAGCCCTGGCTGGTGGCACAGTGGATAAGGTGCCTGCCTGCGAACCTAAAGATTGCTGGTTCGATTCCCAGCCAGGGCACATAACCAGGTTGCAAGCCAGGTCTCCAGCCAGCTCTGTAGCTGAAGGCAGATGAAAGGCAACCATACATTGAAGCTTCTCTCCCTCTCAGCCACTCTCCCTTCCCCTCTCTCTAAAAGTAATAAATAAAACCTTTTAAAAAAATATTTAAGAACTACAGTTGTGTATTAAAAAAAGTAAAATCTCTTCCCCCTTTCCCCTTTCCCTAACCCATTCCCAGTGTTAACCAGTTTTTGTGTTTCCATAAGTCTTTCTCTTTTGCATACTCCAAAACATATATTGTCATATCATACACACACACACACACACACACTATAAACACATACCTATGCATTAAAGGGCAGATAATGAAACCATACTGTTCTGCAATTTTTGTCTACTTGTACATATTTAGTAGCTATTTTCCAAGTATGATCACATGATTCAAGCTTATTATTTTCAGAGATTGGCTATACTGTACACCTACTGACAGCTAATTGGGTAGCTCCTAGGGATCTGGTATTATTGTAAACAAGATCTTTGTGCACATATGCAGGAATAGTATTTCTAACAGAAGACAGTCTTCTAACAGAAGAGATTTGTGAATTGACAGGCCAGGTGAAACACCATTTTCAATTTTGATAAAGAAATACCAAAGTGCTAGTCAAGAAGGTATATTGATTTGTTTTCTTACAACCAATAGTGTTAGCACCTCTTTCATCACACTGGATATTATTCACATATTTTTATTTTAGCCAGTCTGGGGACACAAGATATTTCACTGTTGCTTATACCTACATTTTCCAAGAAATATTAGTTGCCTATGCAACTAATATCTCGACATGTTCCTGAACTAATAGAATCCCAAACCGTTTTAGCCAGAATGTTTCCAGTTTAAAAAAAAAAAACTCGATTCCCCCAGCCACCCTGTAACCAGTGGAATCCATGTGATATAGTTCTGGCTGCTGACTTCCTTCCCCAGAAGACATCCATTATAGATTCCCCCTTTTCCTATGTCTTCGGTCTGGCTCTTGGATCCACAGATAGAGAAGCAGCAGCTATCTTGTAAGCATGAGAGCAAAGGTTAAGTGTGACCAAGGAGAAAAATGCAAACAGCTGGGTCCTCAAGGCATTACTCCACCACTATAACTGCCCTACTGAGTCCTTCTACCCTGCACTGTTTCAGCTCCTCCATCTGATTTTAAATTAGTTACATCTCAACATAATGCTAACAATACACAGTCCTTTAATTATTAGTGTCACTCAAAATCTTTTCCTATATAACGTCAGTCCTATAACATTTACCACTAGGGGAGCCTGAATGAACAGTCATGAGACCTCTCAGTACTGTGCTTTGCAACTTCCTGTTCATTGGCAATTATTTCAATTTCAGTGTATATGCTGCCAGAGCAAGCACTGTAATTATTTCCAAAAAAAGTACTTAGTCCTATTTTTGAAAACTCCATAATCAATATACCCTTTCTCATTTTTCAACTTTCTCCCAGCAAAGTCTGGGTAAAGTTTTTTCTCCTTCCAACCACTCCAAACCCCATACTTCCAGTCAAGGTTTCACATGATAACTAGACTGCATTAGAAAGTCACTGCTGCCGCTGTCCAACTCTGCACACAGGCAATTCCTAGACACTGAGAATTCAGCCCACAGGACATCAGGATTAAATTATAACCATTTCAAAAGTTTTTTCACTGGCATTTTGGATTACTCATTCTTCAAAAAGATAAGGACTTTCCCACAATTATTTAAAGGTATATAAAATGTTCTTAAGTATTTAAGTAGTAACTAGATTAGCATAAGCCAAATTTCCAGGAACAATATCTATATCGTTGGATGTCTTCAGTGACTGCAGCGATGAAACTAGCAGATGTTCAGGTGACAGTCATTAAAAGCTCTTCATAACTAAGTAGCATGATGACCTTTATTAATCACTGCATCTGGTATCTCCTAAATGAGAGGGAAAAATACTCCAGCAGCACATTTTTAAAGGGTAACAAATTATCAGAATGAAGACACTATAGAACTTTCAAGTTACATTGAAATTCTATTAAGATAGTGGTACAAATATTTTATTCCAAGTAGAGCTCCAAGTAGAATAACTCATGGCAAACCTAACTGTTCTCTAGAGAATGTTTATAACATCTACTGGGTAGTCTGTTTCTGTAATAAAATAATACAGAGTAAAAACAGAATTCCCTCATTAATTAGGTAACTGGTTAAATAGAACAATTATCTCTTATCCATATGTGTATTTATCACTTTGATGATAAGCTACAGAGAAACAAATATAAGGCAAGCTCATCAGCCACTGCATTCTTCAGAAATAACTGTTCTTCAAAATGATGAATGAATTGTGGCCCTTGCTCTCTAGAAGCTCACAGCTTAATACACAGCAGTTTAAAAAAAGGAACTGTAAGTATATATTTATAGGGTAACAGTAAAGATATATGCAAAGGGCTACTCTAAATCATTGTCAAATAGAACCCAGTACCCCTGTCCTGCCAGTTCCCAGCTATCCTCCATATGCCACCTCTAAAAACCCTGAGGAAGCAACATAGGATGTCGACTCCATGTCTCAGAGAAAATGCCTAAGTTATCTCTAATTACTTCGCAAGGCCATACATAAATTTTATTCATATTACTTGTTTTACAATATCCACTCTTCCCCATTAACACAAGGTAACTTATACAACATATACTGTGATAGTATGTACAATCCAAATCTCCATTAACACAAGGTAACTTGTACAACATATACTGCGATAGTATGTGCAATCCAAAATGCAGCTATCTATAGATAATTATGGCTTTGCTAATGAGATTGTTATTGTTAAAATGTACTAGGACTTGGAGGACTTGAGCCACCACCTGTGCTGAAACAAAGAGGGTCTGCGTCACCTGCCATGCACCCAATCAGGAGGTTCGCTTTTAACAGAGGCAAATAAGACAAAGCTGCAGGCATTCTGCTCAGAACTAGCTATACCACATTGTCCCTTCACCGCTCCCTTAATCACTTCCCAACAACAAGGACCTTAAGTCTCCTGACAGCCATTCCTAATCAGAGGATACTGTTTTTTCCGCAAACACCTATACCCTGGACCCCTGAGCCAATCAGCAGGGTGACTCACCCACCTGAGGTCTGCTCCACACCCTTGAAAGTCCCTCTATTCCTTCCCTTGGGGCTGTAGTCCATTCAGATTCAGCCCACCTGCTCGAACATCCTTTAATAAAGCTTTGAACTGGTTCACTCAACTCCTCCCTTCTTCCAGGCACAAACTAACAGTTATTTATTAAGCAACTTGTAACTAACCAGGATTCTATATGGCCTTGCTACACCACAGGCATATGGCTAACTTTACAGAAGTCTGAAGTTTTTATACTCTTTCCTCATACAGAATTATCCCTAGATGCCATTATTATAAAAGCATAAAAATAAAGTTTTGATTGTTACATCAAATGGTATTTTTTTCCCTTTTGATTGACTTTTTGCCTTTGTTATTTTGTATGATGAACATTTGAGTATAATCAGGAAAAACACAAAAAGAAGTAACAAACAACAGAACAAAAAATATGAAAGATAATTTAAAGAAGTAAACCAAAATCCTTTATCAGCATCCTTTAAGAATGTGTTATCCAGTCTTGACTGGTGCAGCTCAGTGCATTGGGCATCGTCATCAAAAGCAAAAGGTTGCTGGTTTGATTCCCAGTCTGGGCACATACCTAGGTTACAGGCCAGGTCTCCAGATGGCGCATGTGAGAGGCAACTGTTTCTCTTCTCTTGAATGCTGAAGTTTCCCCTCACTTTCTTTCTCCCTCCCTTCACCTTTCCCTATAAACTAATTAATTAAATCTTAAAAGAAAAAAAAAAAGAACGTGTCATCCAGAAAATTACCAAATATGTCACTAAATGGTGCTTTGCATGTAGTGACCTACAGTGATAAGAACCTTTCCACTGAAGATTCTTTAATTACACAAGCATACCCTAGGCATTTACTAAATGCACAGATAAAAATACTACACATTCTGGGAGAGCTTACATACAATTGAAAGAAATGAAACCATCACCATTAAAAAGGCATGATTAACTAAACAATGGAACAAAAGGCTAGCATTGACTGCAGAATGAAAAAGGAGCTAGGAAGAGCAGGCTAGGAACTCCTAAAATGCCTGACAAAGGAGATTGCTTCACCCTGAAAACAATGTGCACTCACAAAAATATTTTAAGTGATAATGCATAACAAAAACATTACTTTCAATTGTGGTCAAATATAAAAATAAAAAATGCATTCAGGCAGGCTGACATAAATTTTTTTCTCAAAAGGACAATAAAGATACATAAAGGACAAAAATATAATCACCACACATTAATAAATTATACAGCATAAATTTCAACACTATGCACATTTGTTTATTTAGCAAACACATACTACGTGCCAGGTGCTGTTCTAAGCACTTTACCAATGTTGACTCATGGCCACCGCATGGCTGCTACAACTCCAGAAATCTCAGATAGAAAAACTTGCCCAGAAATCCCCAGCAAGCTTTAGCTTACAACTCAGGAAGTACTAGACTTTATTTTGTTATTACTAAAAAATTAAGGGGGAATGGATATTGAGTGGGTTAATGCCAGTGTTTTGACAAGCAGCCATTTCTAACTTCTCTGAAAATAATTCTTATTAGGGTATCTTCTTTTTTAGTCAAGAGCTTTCAAGTTTTTATTTATCATTAAGAACTTCAAAAAACTAAACTATACTAGGTCATATGACTAATTTCTCAAGCTTAGTAAACACGTATAGCAACATATGGATATAATATAAATATAAGCTGAAAACCATTATCTTACCAGATCACTACAAAATAACTCAAAGGGCAAACATTTCCCTGTCCATTGTTTTGTTATTAGCTATACTATTTCATTTAAAGATTAGTTTATTACATTCTTAATCATCTACAACATAACTAAAAACAGAATGGAAGCAAAAATGTCCAGTAAGTCAAAACATTTATTTCAATTAATATTAGTCATTTCAATAAATATAATCATAACATACAATATAATTTTAAAAGTTTAGTATTAAAGACAAAAATAAAATGCTAAGAGAATACAAAGAAAGGAATGATTAATTCTGACTTAGAGGGGCAAGGGGAGAAAAAGGCAAAGAAACACCTCTGCCTTTTGGAGGTGGAGGTGGCATTGGAGCCCTGCAGGCATATCTGATGAGAATCTGATGAGGAGCAGGAGGACTTGCTGTCCTCAGGGAGCCCATGTCTGGGAATGGACAAGCATTCTGGTGCAGCTGGCACAGCCAGGGAATGGAGAGATCCAGTGATATAGCTAGGAATATAAATCCAAATTCAGAAAGCTAACTTAGATAGCTATTTCAGCAAGCTATCTCGAGGTATGGAAGGATAGAATACAAAGTTAAATGACCAAATACAACAT
Source organism: Noctilio leporinus (assembly GCA_004026585.1). NCBI lineage: Eukaryota > Metazoa > Chordata > Mammalia > Chiroptera > Noctilionidae > Noctilio > Noctilio leporinus. The sequence continues at coordinate 28,205 of PVIW01003267.1, read as the reverse complement.
AAGCAATCTTCTCCTCTTCTCCCACTATCTCTTAAAGAATTTTCCATTGGCGCTGGCCTGCGAACCCAAGGGTCACTGGTTTGATTCCCAGCCAGGGCACATAACCAGGTTGCAAGCCAGGTCTCCAGCCAGGTGCCCAGCTGGAGGCAGGTGAAAGGCAACCATACATTGATGTACTGATGTTTCCTCCTCCCTCCCTGCCCTTCTCTCTAAAAATAATGAATTTTTTTTAATGGAAAAAAAGAATATTTCCAAACTTCTCACATGGTATAAATGGATGTCTCTTCACATTTGGGCACAGAAGTTCCCTCCACTATTAATTTTGCTTGGAATGTTTATACACACTCTCTTTTTTTCTTCTAGCTATCTATCCTTTATACATTCTCTGATACTCGGCTCAAACGAGAACATCTGTCACTTCATCAAAGAGCTGAATTCCTTTACTCTCCTAATTACCACGTCAGGGCCAGTTCTCTGTGGGGTTCCCATGACACCTTGTCTACTCCAACACTTATACTATATTAATTATTGACTTTTGTCTCTTACCACTTGCAAATGAGCTTGAGGATACATCTCTGTACCCTTGCATCTAAGATGTGATAAATGTTCAGTGTAAGTTTATCAAATACAATAAGTGAGTAGTCTATTTTAATAATCTAAAGGAAGGAAAGGTACTAAAGTATGAAAGTGGGAAATGAGATGGTTAGGACAGACACCAAAGCTCACATCCTTCACTCATAGTAGAAACCTTCAGGATCCCACCCTCAATCTATTCTTATTTTAAGAATAATTTTAATAAGCATGGCTATTAGGACTTATAACATACAAAAAACATTTTTAATAAAAAATAATTAAGAAAAGGTTAAATTATAGTGAACATATTTCTGCTTAATAAGACAGAGGAACGTACTATTTTCACAATGTTTTAAACATGAGGCTTTTTTTGGGCACAAACATTTCACTGACATTCTGTGATAGACTGTAGCAAAATAGAACCTCACATACACTGTTCATGAGGGTGTAAATTAATACAACTTTTCTAAATATTAATTATCAATAGTTCTAAAGGCCTTGGCTGGTGGCACAGTAGATAAGGTGCCAGCCTGCGAACCCAAAGGTCACTGATTCGATTCTTAGCCAGGGAACATAACCAGGTTGCAAGCCAGGTCTCCAGCCAGCCCTGTAGCTGGAAGCAGGTGAAATGCAACCGTACATTGATGTCTCTCTCCTTCTCTGCCTCTCTCCCTTCCCCTCTCTCTAAAAATAATAAAATCTTTAAAAAGAATACCTCTAGAAATTTAAAGGATGTATAAGTTGGTCCAGTAAATCCACTTATAAAAAGTTCTTTTGTAGATATAGGGTTTCTAAATAAAAAACATTCATTCACTTAGTACTGTTTATAACAGCAAAAGGCTAAACAACCCACAAACTAATCAACAGTATTATACCTAACTAATCTATGTTTCATCCATACATTAGAAAAATATAGAGCTGTACAGAATAAATCTACATGCGCCTACATGTTATAGGGGGTTTTCATATACAAATTATGTATGAAAAGGACATATTTGCATATACTTGATATGCCTGTAAATTCACAGAAAAATGGTTTGTCAGGATAAACATCCACTTTTGAACACTTCCTTTAAGTAGAGGAAAGAAGAGCCCTAGCCAGTGCAGCTTTGTTGGAGTGTCATCCCATAACTGAAAGATTGTGGGTTCAATACCTGGTGAGGGCATGTGCCTAGGTTGCAGGCTCATTCCCTAGCCATCCAGCACATAAGGAGGCAACCAACAGATGCTTCCCTCTCATATTGTTGTTTCTATCTCTCCTGCTCCCTGCCCCTTCCCCCCCCCCCCTCTCTCTCTCTCTAAAAGCAATGAAAAAATGTTCTGGGGCCCTGATCAGTGTGCCTCAGTTAAATGGTTGCCATCCCACAAAGTGAAAGGTTGCTGGTTCTATTCCTGGCCAGGAAACATGCCAGAGAGGGCACATACAAGAGGCTGCCAATTGATGTTTCTCTTTCACATTGGTGTTTCTCTCCCTTTCCCCCTCTTTAAAAATAAACAAATAAAATCTTTAAAACAAAAATGTCTTTGTGTGAGGATTTAAAAAGGGGTAAGAGAAGTTCTGGCTGGTGGCACAGTGGATAAGGCCCTGGCCTGCGAACCCAAAGGTTGCTGGTTCAATTCTCCAGCCAGGGCACATAACCAGGTTGCAAGCCAGGTCTTCAGCCAGGTTCGTAGCTCGAGGCAGGTAAAAGGCAGCCATACATCTATGTTTCTCTCCCCTTCTTCCTCCCTCCCTGCCCTTCTCTCAAAAATAATGAATAAAATATTTGGGAGAGGAAAAAAAAAAAAAAAAAGAAGAAGGGGAATAAAAGGTTTAGGGTTGTGTTTTAGACAGCCTTTGGTTTTTTGTTTTTTTTTTTTCATTTTCAATTCTAACTTTTTACAAGAAAAAAATGTATGTACACATGACATTTATAGTTAATAAAAATAGTGACAGACAACACTCTGGTGATTACCAGAGGCGGAGAGAGGTAGAAGAGATATAAGGGGCATAAACAGCAACAGAAGGAGAATTGGCTTAGGGTGGTGAACACACAATACAGTATATGGGTCATGTATTATAGAATTGTACACCTGAAACCAATGTAATTTTATTAACCAATGTCACCCCAATAAATTAATAAAAAATAAATTAAGGAAACCAAGTTCGCAAAAGCCTTGAGAACTGTGCTATTTAATGATCCCCAGAAAGGTAGAATTTGCCACTCAAAACACATGTAGTAAAAAAACAAACAAACAAAAAAAAAACACATGTAGTATCTGTGCCATTTGTGTCTGTGTGTGCGCTCCTGTGAACAAGCCAAATTCTCCCAATACAGGCACACATATTATTTGCATTTGAAGTGTTTCTTGTACTAACTAAACTCCCAAGATGACAGGCTAACCACAGACAAACGTGGGGCTAGTCAGGCTACCGGTCACCACATACTCCCCAACAAAGCTCCAGTACCCAGGCACAAGTAGCCTGAGCTCACACAGACTTAGAATTTCTCCAGAAAATCATCTGCAGGGGTGGAGAGAGGCACTTGGCCCAGCAGCTACTTTCCAATCTGCTGCGGTGTTTAAGAATATGGCCGTTCCTTCCCCAGAAATGAGCCTCCATTCCTCTAAGGTTGCCCCAGAGGTGGAGGTGGAGGAAGAGCCTGAGCTTGGAGTAAAGAAGAAAACAGGGTTCACACCAAAGTTGTGGAATCCAGTGGGACCTGGGCCAGACTGGGAAGTGGGGACAGATCTGAAGTCAGAGCAGCTCTAGGCTCAGGGCAGAATTCAGAGCTGCTCCTGGTGTCTGGTCAGGAAAAGGAATCCAAGCTGAGCTGGCCCTCAGGGCAGTGTGAAGGGCCACTAGGAGCAAGGGAGCAGGAGTCAGTGTAGGTGAGGTGGGATTCATCTCTGCCCTGTTCACAGCCGTTAACTGAAAGGTCTCAGCTGCACTTCTACCACACCTACTGCCTGGAGGCTCTGCCCTCGGGGGCCTTCTGATGGCTGGGATGGGGGGTGGGCTCCCACCCCTGGCTCTCTTGCTGGTGCCCATTCTGCTGACAGTTGCTGTTGGCACTGGCTTTGTAACAGTGGGAAATTGTAACCCACCCCATCATTCTTTTGACATTGGTTTTCACTCTTGACTAATATGTAGCTTGTAGATGGTCAGCATGTTTGTAAAAGGATCCTAGGAACTAACTTCAAAAGTTAAAGACTCCTACCTTCAGGCCTTCCAGCTCTAGATTTGCTGGCTTCCAAAGGTAAAATCAGGATGTCTAAACAAGGTACATCACTTGCCTTATCAGAATGGACCGTGCTGGTCTGCATGTAGCGAACTTTTCAACTCCCTCCCTGGTCTCTCTGTTCTCCTCTCCCCACCAACACTCCCCACCTCACCCCCTCCAAAACAAAGCCCCTCTGCCTGCACAAATATGTGGAGATGGGCTTTGAGATGAGAGTCACCCATCTTCCAGATGGCCAGCATCTGATTAACCACTTTCCTTTACATTAACACCTGCCTATCCAGTATTGGCTTTCAGAGTGGCAGGCAGCTGGATGTGCATTAGGTTACAGCTTGTTTTAAGTGCCCAAGGCCGAAGAGGAAGGACCTGAAGGAGCAGTACAGTGGGATTGGAGCCTCGCCAAGGCTGGAGCTCAGCCAAGGCTTAAGACAATTTCACTTCTAGTCTAGTGGTCTCTCACACTGCCTTGCTGCCACATTGCAAGTTTAGCCTTATTTCCATCCACTGAAATTATTTTCGCCTTGAAGTCAACACTTGTTGCCAGTTCTGGATCAAAAGTATCATCCATGAGCCTCAAGAGCAGACTAGACCTGCCCATACTACTCTTCCCAATGATGAGGATCTTCAGGGTGGCCAGCACATTCTGATCCATCCTGATCCCCATCAGTTCCAAGCCCAGCTGCCTGGTTGGCTCTCAACCCTTCACCAGGGAGAACTGCTTAGGCATGAGGCTGGGGTCTCCTGAATACTCAGGCTCCAGGTGCCAGCACAAAAGGCCAGGGGCGCTGGCCAAGGGAGTACACAGAGGGCGGGGGTGGGGGAGTGGTGCCCTCCTATGGGTGTCAACAGGGAAGGGGCAGCAGAAGGTGAGGTATGAACGCAATGAGACCGAGGTGCTGGTGCCAAAGGCAAGAGGGTGCCAGGGTGCGCATTGTGGGTGGCGGCCGTGGTTGCTCTCCAGCTGACACCAATGCAAGAAACATGGTACTGGGGCGGCACGCAGTGGCAGGGGCGAGTGTAGGGCGGTGAGGATATATGTGCATGCATTAGCTCCGGTAAAACTGCTGGCACCAACCATAGCGGGAACGAGGCAGGAGGGAAGAGGTGGGGTGCGTGGACCCCACCTGGGGACCCAGATGAAAAAGGTGAGGGGGAGGCAGTCAAAAGAAGGGGCATTGGGGAGAAGAAGGGGGCCTGCAGGAGGGTGTGTGGTTGTGCTTGGGCTGAGGTACCCATGCCAAAGATGAGGGGTGGGGGCCAGAGACCTCAGAGCAGGTGGGACAGCAATCTGAGCTAACAGGGGATGGGAGGGGTAGATTCACTGGGGCCAGGGGCCAAAGGAAACAGGGCCAGCAGTGCATATAGGGATAAGGGGGGCTGCACTCCAGGCAGCACTGATGGGGAGGGCTTATTGGGTGGCTGAGGTTTGGGGGAAGGGACAAGAGGGATCATGTGGCATAGTTGTCCAAATAAACATAAGGCTTTTAAAGAAGAAAACCAGACTCCTCAATAATATACAGCTACAATGACTGCATTTGTGCCTAGTGCACATTTGAATAGATTGCATGGTTTCACATAGGTCTGCTCCTCACCCTCAAGATGCAAGCTAACTAGGACATATCAGAAGAAAACTTTTCAATTTGGCATAGAATCGCTGATTCCATCCCTTTCCCTGGTTCACAAGATAAATTGCTTTAACATTGCCTGTGATGACCTTATGGCAGTACAACCCACTATTCTGACCTAAGTATAATACCCCTCAGACTGGGCTTTCTTAATAAATATACCTACCTTGTACTCTTTCCTCTTTTTTTTTTTCCTTCCTCCTATCCTCCCTCCCATAAATAGCTGAGTATCTACTGTATTCCAGGAATGAACAAAGATTTTATCTTATTTTCTATCCCCAGTGAGTAGCACAGTCACTTGCAAAGACTTAACACTTGAAAAGCGTTTTATAAATAAATGAATGATTTATGAACAAACAAATGTATATATTCATGCATATTTGACCCTCTTATAAGGATCTATAAGACAAGGATACTTTTCCAAAGACCAGTTATCCTTTGCCTTTTCTTCCTTTATTCTACCCAAGATTGTATTACAAAACATCTATTCCTATCTATTTCAATTATCTTATAAATGTCAATCATTCCCATCAGTTCCCCACTGCATCTTTATAGTAAAGAATGTGGGTCCACTAAAATTATCCTTCAAATAAGGTTATCGGTTCTCTCCCTTTCTTATAATGTAACTCTTGCAAAATTTTAAGTTCCTTGAAGAGCATTAACATGAACTTAGCACTGGATTTCACTAAAAACTAAGTAGATTGGGATATTAAACTTCAACTAAATGACAAAGCAGTGATTTGGCAGGTGATTTGAAAATTTTAGGGAAAATATTCATGAACATGTCATAATTTCCCTCCTTCCCCAAAATAATTTTTAACCACATCTTTGGGTCATAATTATAATAAATTAGATCAAGTTTAGTGCCTCATACCAACAAAAACTAATTAATGAACACTTACCAAACCACGTCATAATCATTTCATCCCCAACTTTGATACTTTCCTTCACAAATTAATTTTTCATACTACTAATATTCTACTATTAAATGTGAAAACAATACTTTGAAACGTTGCTCTGTATCCATCAAATTTATACTACATTTTAAAGAACTAACTCAAACACTCTTCTTATGGGTCATTGATTTATATCTGCCTATAGACCTTTGAAGTTTATCAATATTAAAAACTGGTAAAATATAATAATATTTTGAAAAGGTTAAATGGTAAATATGTTACCTCCTAAATGACTGAAAATACTACTAAAATAGGTTTGGAAAACAAGCTTCTAAGGGGAAAAATCTGTGTATAAGTGCCTCTGATTTTCCAGATAATAGAAAATTATGCCTAAAAAAACCAAAACAAAACAAAAAAATCAAGGAATAAAAGCTGTTCTACTATTTTAGTATATTTTACCTTTTAGAACTATTTTTTATATTACTGTGGCATTTTCTGTCAAATGTGACTGTATTGTGTGTATGCCCACACATGCAAGCATTTTGAAAGACAAGAATATTATTATTCTTTTACCTGGGTCTATTCCAAGTAACCATGATTGTCACTAAAAACAAAGTAGAAGTATAAGGCGTCAGCCTGCAAACCCAAAGGTCACTGGTTCGATTTCCCAGCCAGGGCACATAACCAGGTTGCAAGCCAGATCTCCAGCCAGGTCTGTGGCTAGGGGCAGGTGAAAGGCAACCATACATTGATGTTTCTCTCCCTCTCTGCCTCTCTCCCTTCCTCTCTCTCTCTGGAAAAATAAATAAAATCTTAAAAAAAAAAAAAAAAAAAAAGTAGAACTATTCCAATAAAAAATTCTGACTATACAGGTCAAGATGCATGAATTTTCCAACAGATTGGGATTAAATTATCTAATTTACATTCTTGAAATAGTAAAAGCAGTAACTTTTTCAAAAATACTCCTAATTGTTAGAATTCTGCTACTCACAGGCTGGAATGCAGTCTTCTGTATCTAAAGAAATGGGTGGAGAAATACAGTAGAAAACAGGAGGCAAATAACTAATGTATTCTAAATAATACTATCATATTTTCAAAGGTAAATGACAAGAGTGTCTGTGTTTTGAGATGCATTTTTGTCCATGTAAGTGCCATATATCCCCATAATATGAGAAAAGATATGAACATTTCTAAGATTTCTTTCAGCTATAATATTCTACTGGTTGATTATACTATATGTCACAATATTATTTCATACTATCACCCTAAATCATTATACATTAGGACTTAAGGAATTTAATAAGCTTTACTTTAAACACGGATCATTTCAAGTTTTTTAAAACTCAAAATAATTTAATTCTATATCATCTGAGTTATACTTATGCTATTCAAATACATCAATGCAAAGATACATTTTACATATATAAAATACATTATCAATTAACTGATTTTAAGCCATAGATTAAATTAGTAAAATTACCAGTATCATAAACTCAGTCACTGGGCTTTATTTTTTAAAAGTAATTCCTAACCTGTCATTCTGGAAATTTACTACTTCAAATGTTTAAAAAGGAAAATATACAAGTATTTCTTCCAAGGATTATCGCTGCATTAGTTCATTTTAAGAACTTGAAGTCAGGCAATTAAAAAAGATTTTGAAAATGTATTCAGCAAACTGAGATAGGCTATAAATATAGAAGCATTTTACATATAAAACAGCAATGATTAAGCATATAATCATAAACAGACAAAATGAATTATTCACTAAAAATTACAATAAAACCTACCATTCATTGTCTAGTTCATATTTATAACTACTGTTTTATTGGCTATTCACAATAATAAGAACCATCCAGTTCTTTTGCCATGCTGTAGGCAGAGTTCTAGTTTGTTCCCTTCGATTTCTACTACAAACATTTATTCTTTAAAATTAAAAGAAAAGAGAATTAAATAAATTCTTCTTCTCCCTCCAAAATACCTAAGGCAAGTACCTTTACAATGTGAAAAATACTGTTACAGGAGGTATATCATAACTTCTTCTTACTCTTCATACCTTTTAATATAACAACATGCTTCTAATGTGTGGTCTAAAATCAGCAGTAATGAGGCATGTTAACAATTAATGCCATTATCGGACTCTTTTCCAATACCATAATGTATCAGAAGTGCAAGAGAATCCAAGATAACTCAAAACTCCTTTTTTATATGTTCTTTAGGTCCATACTTGTAAAAATCTGAGTGCCTCAAAGTGTTCCGATCATTCTAATGACGTTCCTACCTTCCTTCACTGTGGCTGCCTTTTGCCTCGATAGTGTCACCAGCTCCTTTACAGTCTGCAATACTTGAATCATTTCTAGTCATTAATAAGCCAAAAGACTCCAGCTGCTTCCTCCAGAAATCCAACAGGTCTCATCACCAAGAGCTCACGGCATTTCTGCTTCCAGGAAGCTCAGGAATGAAGTGAACACAGTTCAACTTCAGAGAAATAAATGCTTTGCTTAGCTATCTATATCCATGAAGGCTCTGAAGCAGTTAATAAGGAACAACGAAAAGACAGGCTGGCTGTATCTTCTTGAAATGATGGATTCAAAGTGGTTTCAGCACATGTGAAAACCAACACCGTCAAAGTCCCAAATGTTAATGGCTTTGACTTTGCAAAGCATTAACAGCTACTAAAAAACAAAACAAAAAAAAAACAACTGTGGGTAATTTTTCTATAAATCACTAAGCACAGTGAATTCGTTTTCTCTCAAAAGTCACGACAGGAAAATAAGGTGCTATGCTATAAATTCTCATATAGTGGATCACAGATGCTATGTGCAAGTTTTTAAAAACACATTCAGAAGTAGTTAACCAAAATATCCTGCACCATCAAAGCCTAAATAATTTTTCCAATTTCTCAAAAAATCTCATATCTGAAACACAGAAAATAAAATGTAGATAAAAATAGATATCTTGCTAACTTCAACCTCCCAAATCTGCATAAAAGATAGTGCCTCAAAAAGTATCCTCTAAATTCCTTTCCCCCTCCTCACACACATACCTCTTTCATGCTAGTAGGTGAAGAGAAGTCTAGGTTCACATCGCACTAGAAATCTCCAAAGAGGTGTATCAATTTGTTGGTCTTGCTATCAGAGGCACAGACCAGAGAATTGCAAATCAAGTATAACCACCATTTTGGCCATGAGCTTTAATAGCCAAGTTGCATCAATGCTCAATTAATATTTAACTTTTTTTATGTATCCTATATTTCATATAGCTACCCTTTAAAAGTAAACCTGAAGAGTTAATTAAAAGAGAAAACTGAAATTCAAGCTAATATGGTTAAAAGTTACTGTTTACTAAAGTAACTCTTCACCAGCAATTTGTTCCTCTTCCTGTGCTGCCAATTTCTTTGAGTTTTCTTTCCTTCCCATTTATTATTTTGATATTCATAATATATTATAACATAATGACTCCCAGAGCAAATCAAAGGCAGTTTCTTTGCCACCACACAACTAAAGGCTTTTTTGTTACTTTCTCATTTTTCAGTTGAACTACTGAGCATATAGTGAATCAACCAACATTGGTAAAACAAGTTCCAAAATTCAAAGGTTTCTTCTGCTTTCTCTGACACCAAGTCTCTTCTGTAAAAATGCAATTTTAAAATTCAGGGTGACAGTTTGAGCACTTTAAAGAAGAGATATTATAACATGTGCATATATATATCCACCTATAATGTATTCTCCATATGGGTGTTAATTTAAGACATCAGTGCTACAAACCCATGATAGTGAGAAAATATTTGCAAATGGAGAACAAAACAGGGCATTAATCTTAACTACATACTATCTTTAAAGACCTTATTTGTATGCACAAATTAAGTTAAAACAAGAGGTAAGAAGGTCAAGGACCAAGTTTTAAACCTTAAAACTTGGCTCTTTAACAAATTTCTCTGATGACCTGCTACAGACAAATCAACATTTAAATCAAACTCCTAAAATCAAATTCCCCTAATTCTATCCCTTGTCTTGTTTCCTAGGGCAGTCCTAAACGTAAAATAGATGTTACATTTTCTGTATTTCTCTGCATTTCCAGCTCCTGAGAAACTACTTCTCTTCTGGGGAAAAAAAACAATGTTTTTGAGAGGTGTTTTTCTGTTAGCTTTGCTTTCTCCCAGTATTTTTCTCTTTCCATGCAAGGAAGAGGAGGATACAAAGGACATGATCCTCTCAGTCAACTCTATGTCTGATCAGTAAAAAGGGGAATATCTATATTCATATTTCCATAAATTTCAATTCTCACCATCACCTATCTGGTATCAGTATTGGTTTTGAAAATGAAAATCATACAGCAGTTTGGACACACTGACGCAATACTGTCAGTCCTTACCTTCTGCTAAGCAACTAAGAACTTTTTCTTCTCTCATTCTCTCTGCGTTATTTTATGACACATTGCATCAGTTATACATATTCTAATATGTATAACTGAGCTGTGCTCTAAAATGTCAAGGACTTCCAGCCAAGATGGAGGCATAAGTAGACACGCTGCATCTCCCTCCACAACTAAGAGGGAATACATCTACCTCAAAACTGGAGACAACCAGAAATTCCAGAAAATTGAGCTGCATGGAAGTCCAACACGCAAGATATAAAGAAAGAATACTTATCCAGACAGGTAGAAGGGGCAGAGCCAGAACAAAGAGGACGTGGTTTGGTAGCCCAGCAGTGGGACAGCAACTGTAGCTGGCTGTTAGAAAGTGCAGTCACATGTTAAAAAAAAGTAGGGAAGGACACCTAGGGAGCACTCCCAACACCAGACCAGACCTTGAGACCCACTGTTCCGAGGAAGGAGGGCAGGTAAGAGGAATAAAGCCACATTGCTTGTGACTGTGAAAAGCAGTGGGAATTGGGGCAGTGGAAGAAACTGCTGGTCTCTCAATGGAGTCTATTTCTTTAGAGAGTCATAGAATGTCTACAGACCCACCCACTCTGGGAACCATGGTCAGGGCAACAACTAGAGAGGCACGAGTCCCATTCAGGAAGGGGGAGAAAGGCCTGTAAAAGGGGCAAGTGCTGAGAAAGCAGCATTGTTCCTACTCAGACCCCTCTCCCACATACAGCACCACATGTGGTGAAATGGGTCACCTGCACTGACAAACACCTAAGACTCAATCCCTTACAACAAACAGGTGCAACAGCTCTACCTAAAACACAGAGAAAAACACAGGAGTCTGTCAAGTTGAGAAGACAGCAAAGTATGACCTAAAGGAGAAAGCAGATCAAAGTCCCAGTGAGAGAACTAAGCAACAAGGAGACAGTCAACCTAACAGATGGTGAGTTCAAAATGCTGGTGATAAAGATGCTCACAGACTTGACAGATAGGCTTAAGTATGGCAAACACATAAGGGAAGAAGTAAAGGCTATGCTAAGTTAAATGAAGGAAAATCCACACAAAACCAATGGTGAAGGGGAGGAAACCAGAGTTCAAATCAATGATTTGGAACAAAAGGAAGAAATAAACAGTCAACAAGTACAAAAGATGGAAACAAGAATTGAAAAAAAAAAAAAAAAAGAGGAGGCTTAGGAACCTCTGGGGGCAACTTTAAATATGCCAACATCTGAATCATAGGGGTGCCAGGAAAAGAGGAAAAGCAAGAAATTGAAAACCTATGTGAAAAAATAGTGAAGGAAAACTTCCCAAATTTGGTGAAGGGAATAGACATACAAGTCCAGGAAGCACAGAGAGTCCCAAACAAGCTAGACTCAAGGAGGACCATATCAAAACACACCATAAATAAAATGCCAAAGGTTAAAAATATAGAATCTTAAAAGCAGAAAGAAAAATGAAGAGAGTTACCTGCAAAGGCATTCCCATAAGACTATCAGCTGATTTCTCAAAAGACACTTTGCAGGCAAGAAGGAACTGACAAGACATACTCAAAGTGATGAAAAGGAAGGACCTACAGCCAACTTTACTCAGCAGAACTATCATTTAGAATGGGAGAGCAGATAAAGTGCTACCCAGACAAAGTAAAGCTAAAGGAGTTTATCGTTACCAAGCCCTTATTATATGAAATGTTAAAGGGACTTACTTAAGAAAAAGAGGATCAAAACTATGAACATTAAAATGACAACAAACTCACAACTATCAACAACAGAACCTGAAAAACCAAAAATGAAAACAAACTAAGCAAACAACCAGAATAAGAGCAGAATCATAGGTATGGGGACAATTTGGAGGGTTATCAGCTGGGAGGGAAAGGGGGAGAAATGGGGAAATGGTACAGGGATTAAGAAGCATACTTGGTAGGTACAAAATAGAGAGGGGGAAGTTAAGAATAATATAGAAAAGGGTGAAGCCAAAGAACTTATATGCATGACCCATGGACATGAACTAAGGGGGGTGGGATTACTGGAGGGAAGGGGGGTATTGGGAGGAAGGGAGCAAAGGGAAAAGAAATTGGAATAACTATAATATTAATAAAATATACTTAAAATAATAAAAATAGAAAATAATCAAATGAAATGTCAAGATTTGAAAGACAAAGAAGGACTGAGGAACTATTACAGATTAGAGGAGAGTGAAAGTACAAAGTCAAGATAAGTAAATATAATACATGATCCCAGACTAGATACTGGGCCATAGAGGGAGGAGGAGAATTATGACATCTTGTGACAATGGATAAAATTAAAATACAAGGTATAGATTATCAGGGTTAATTTTCTGACTATGACCACAGTAGTTACGTAACAGAACATCCCGGATTTTAAGAGATACACCCTGAAGTATTAAGTAATTAGGGGTAAATACTTCAATTTACTCTTCAGTGATTCAGGAAAAACTGTAATACTAATATAGAATGAGAAAGCAAATGTGGTAACACTTGAGAAATCCAGGTATAAGAATATATAAAAATCTGTGTTATTCTTGAAATATTTTCCTAAGTCTGAAATTATTTCAAAATGTGAAGTTAAATCCTGACTACGTATTTCAATATATGTATATTTATTTGTTTATAAAAAGATACATATGTATTCATATCTATGTATGTTTAGTGATACAAAACAGTAATTTCAAAGGATGAGATCAACATAAACATAAATATATATATATACATGTTGTTTCAGTTAATTCCATGTACATATGTATACGTATGTACGCATAGGTGTTCTCATATCTGCTTCTTTCACCCCATACGTCATTCCTGGCAAAGGCAGACATACCTCTGGGGTTACTTTGACAGGGATAATCTTAAAAGAATTAATTTCCAGATCCTTAATTCCCATATGTACTTATTGCTAAAGCTGACCTGCTTAAGAAAATGCCTGCAGCAGGGGTCCTCCATTCCCAAATCCCTTCACACAACCTCCCTTCTCCCATTTTACAAGTAAAAGGCCCACCCTCATCCATCTTACAATGGTGCAGTGTTTCAAAGGGTAAAATCTTGGGAGGTGGGGGACAAAGATGACTCAACAAGCCCTTTAATCAAAGCACAATAAGTAACAGCCCATTCCTTTATGAAGATGTGACTTTCTAATAAAATATTAACTTACAGTAAATTCTTTATCAAATGTTTAAATATATTTGTTGTTTTGACCAATTGCTTTAGGATAAAACTCTGTGAGGAAAGTGGATGTATAATTTCAGGGGAAAAAAAAGTATTAAAATCTGTGGCTACTAAGGAATAGCTTATTTATTTTTTAAGTGAATCACACTGGATACCAAACCACTGTGATAAATGCAACTATACTTACAAGGATAATGTAACTGTTTTTGATTGTTATTTTTTTCCTTATCGGGCCTCTGGAACAAAAATTGATTTGATTATATTGCTTGGTTCATATAATTGATCGATGCACAGCCCAGTTTTATTTATCCATTCAATTATTTAATTATACTTCATAATTTAATAAACCAGAAAGCAATTACCCAAAATAAAAACCAGAACCTTAAAAATAATCAACATTTAGGAACTGCCTTTTGATCCAGCAATTCCACTACTTGGACTATACCCAAAGAATCCTGAGACACCAATTCCTAAGAACCTATGCATACCTATGTTCATAGCGGCACTATTTACAATTGCCAGGTGCTGGAAACAGCCTAAGTGCCCATAGGTGGATGATTGGATCAAAAAACTTTGGTACATTTACACAATGGAATTCTATATGGCAGAAAGAAAGAAGGAACTTGTACCCTTTGCAACAACATGGATGGAACTGGAGAGTATTATGCTTAGTGAAATAAGCCAGTCAGTGAAGGACAGGCAACAAGCAAAACAGAACCAAGTGTATGAATACAAGGAATAGGCCTGCAGTGGTCAGGGGGAACAGGGTTGGGGGGAGCGGGGAGGCAGAGGCAAAGAAGGGGAGCAGCTTAGACAAGAACCTAGTATCAAGGAACCATGGACATGGACAACAGGTGGGATTGACTTTGAGGGGAAAGGGTGGGTGGGGAGGGGGACAGAGGGGAGCAAAAAGGGATGGATGTAATACAACAACAATAAAATTTAAAAAAAATAATAATAATCAACATTTAACCTACAGTCCTGCCAACCACTAACTCATCATCTCCCTGCTCCAACCCAAAGTAACAATGAGCCTGTATCCTATAGTTACCTATTATTCCCTTTATCTCCTTTACCATTTACATATCTATATCTATACCTGTAAATATAACTGTAGTATATGTGTGTTTGTTTGTGCGTGTATTTGGCTGTTCTGAACTTTATAAAAAGAGTATGATGTTTTACATATTTTGGTAATTATATTTTTTCTTTAAAATGATTCTGTTATATTCTAGTCCAGTGATTCTCAGTCTTCAGTACATACGGAAGTTGCCTGGGGAGTTTTAAAAGTATGATGCCTGAATCCGTCCACAGGGATTTTGACTTCATGTTCGAGGGTACAGCCTGAGCATCACAAATTTTAAAAGCTCTCCTAAAGGATCCTAACATTCAACCAAAGTTAAGAACCACTATTCTAGAAGAGTGACACAGGAAAAGCTAATTACATGTGGATAAGTAAACATGAAAGGTACAAAATATTATGACTCCACTATTGCTGCTTATGTTAGATAGATAGATAGATAAATAGAAGATATTAAAGAGATGAATACATAGAGAAAAAAAATCAAAATGTTACCAATATTTTTCCTCCGAAAGGAAGCATTGTGTATGAATTTTTACTGTCGTTTTGTTTTGCTATGCTTTTCTACAGAAAACAAATTTTACTCTTTTAAAGAAATTATTTTTTTTTAAGCCATATCACCTCACCAAAAAACATACTATACAGATGGCAAGTAAGCCTATGAAAAGAAGCTCAACGTCTAATGTCATTAGGGAATTTCAAACGCTGAAATGCTACTGCACACCTGCTAGTACCAAACCACTGCGACAAAGCCACTGACCACTGGTCAAACCACTGACACCATCAGATGCTGTTGAGGATGTAGAGCAACAGGAATCTTTCATCACTTGTGAAAATGTAAAATAATATACCCATTTCAGAAAAATTTGGTAGTTTTTTACAAAAGTAAATGATCTTATCATACAATTCAACAACTGTACTCCCTATTATGTACCCAACTGGGTTTAAAACATCAACCTACACAAAAACCTGCACCTGAATGTTTATAGCAATTTTATTTATAATTGCCAAAACAGGGAACAACCAATATATTCTTCACTAGGTAACTGGAGAAACTTTGGTACATCAAGACGATGGAATATTATTCAGCAATAAAAAGAAATGAGCTATTAAGCCCAATAATAATAATAACAACAACATGACATGGAGGAAACTTAAATACATATTGCTAAATGAATAAAGTCAATCTGAAAAAAAGCTATTTTGAAATTACACATACTGTATGACTCCAACTATATGACATTCTGGAAAAGGTAAAACTATGGAGACAATAAAACAATCAGTGATTGCTAGTGATTTGAGAAAAGAGAAGAGTGAACAGGTGGAGCACAGGGAATTTTTAGGACAGTGAAACTATGAAATTGTAAAGGTAGGTGCATGTCCATTATAAATACATCTGTCAAAATCCATAGAATGAATAACACAGACAGAAAGTAAACCCAAATGTAAACTATGGACTTCAGTGAACAATAATACAGCGATATTGGCTTATCAATTGGCAGTAAATGTACCAACTAATGCAAAATGTAAAAGGGGGAAATGGGACAATGGAGGGTATTATGAGAGGGTATAATGGAACTCTTGGATTTTCCAGTTTTTCTGTAAATCTAAAAATGTTCTCCAAAAGTCTTTTTAAAAATCACAAAGGAATTCTATAATATATATTTAATCTATATCCTACTCTTCAGACTTTATCTGAAATAATACAAAATTAACCAAAAAGTACAGAGTTGAACTGGAGATAGAGTGTTGATCATAAAACAAAAATAATTGCCTATATACTACACAAAGAGATTCACTGTGAATTAGTAATAAAAAATGTTATAGTTTCCCTTGCAATGAACTGCTTGCAAATAGTTGTGATCTAATCATTTTTTAACAGAAAATTCTTAACTCAATCTTGTTTCCCACGTTTGCATTTTTGTTACACATGGCCACCCCCAAAACCACTAACTTTTGTCTCACCCAAAAACTGAAGCTGCTGACTTACTTTGCATCCCTATCACTTTCAAATCCAGCACTCCCAGACAGGAACACAAGAGAGAGGGCCTGTAAGAGAACAGGAATGAGACAACAACAAAGAGAGAACTGCGACAGGCTGGGAAAATAAGCACTCCCTATCATCCACCTGCTGGGACATCCCAAATGAGCCATTCTCCATTCTCCTTTCCCCAACCCGAGTATCAGGCAGAAACCTTCTTTCAGATGACAAAGGATCAATAACAGGGGTTTTATGGTAAATGATGTAAAGACAAAACAGCTAGGTAGAAAATCTTTTCCCACCATTACATGCAACAAGGGAGGGAAGAAGTCAGGGAGAGAGAGAGAAGGAAGGAAGGAAAAAGAGGAAGAAAGAACCAGAATGAATTTGGTTTCATTTGTATGCTTTCCCTCATTAATTTAATAAAACCATGAACAAATTCACTGGAACATCTTGTTTGGCCCTAAGTCTAAAGGACAAGAAAATCAGTATTATTATAAAGCAAAATCATACTATTATTCATAACAAATAATGTTATTAATAATTCAGGCCAACTCCCAACTCCTTAGAATCTTCAAGAATTACAAAATAATTTAAAATGTCTTTAATGTCTTCTTTTTGCCAATACGTATCTTTAATATTATTCCTTATTACAAAAATAATGCATGGTCACAGTAAAAAATAAGTACCCAAAAATATGCCATAAAAATAAAAATAAATCTCTCTGTTTAGCCCACCATAAAGAGATAAGCACTATAAACAACCTTTTACACTTTTTCATGTACTTTTTTGTTGATTTTATAAAAATGGGGTAATATTATGCATACTCTTATTGAACTGACATACGTTTTCACATTTTAAAATATTTCATCAATGTCATGTTTATGATCAACACAAAGTTATTTCCACTGTGCTCTACATCTACCAAATTTTATGATCATGTGAATAACAACCAAGAATCTTATTCTTGGCACTGATTCAGATTTTTTTCTAATCCCTTTTCAGAAAACATTTTTGGCTTTCCTGGAAATACACTTCAGAATAAAACTACTGTCATCTTTTGTTCAGGACATGTAGATAAATGAGAAGAAAAAATGTGAGAGGCCACACTTTTTTCAAACAAAAATGATCTGTAAATATTCCAGATGTCAGCTGCACAACAAACAAGAAAATGCTATTGAATATTAAACTATAAACTCATTTCTGACTGGTCTCCTTTGGGTTAATAAATCAGTTAATTTCTTTGTCATTCTACTTAAATTTTTTAATTAATTTATTGTTGCTGTGTTGTAGTTGTCCCATTTTTTCCCCATTACTCACCTTTGCCCCACCCACTCCATTCCCCTCCCACAATCAATCTCTGCCTTGTTGTCCCATGGGTCATTTACACTAGTTCCTTAGCTAAACTCTTCCCCTTCTTTCCCCCTTTCTCCCCCTTTTCTACTTAAATGTTTAGAGTGGGACATAATCACTTTTTTTGTAGAATTTTGAAAATCAATCTCTACAAAGTCATCAATATAAAATACATGTTGTTTATTTTTTATTAAGTTGTTCATTTTTCTACCTAAAATCTATACTATTTTCTGTCCAAATAATGTTCAAGTGCTTTTACAGTAGTTCCTAGTAATTCATACTGAATATTTAAAAGTTAACACTGTCAGGACCCAAGATGGCGGCAGAGTAGGTGGGAGCTCTACTAACCTCCTCCCAGGACCAAACTGGAATTGCAACTAAATTATACAAAAATCACCTGAAAAACCAACCAAACACTAGCTGGAGAGAAACCTTATAACCAAAGACTTATAGAAGAAATCATATCACCACAGGATTAGGAGGAAGTATGGAAGCATGAAAGTGCAGGCTGGGCTCCCAAGGGCAGAAGTTTAAGTGCTAGAGGGATATCGCAGCAGCCAGAGGGTTTCCCCTGAGCAGTGTGGGATCTAAACCCCAAGCTGGGCTCCCAAGGGGGGCTCTCCAGCCGGGAGCACCAGAACCAGCAGAAACCCAAGTAACATCCAGCTGTGAAATGCAGCAGGGTTTCTATCCACCAGAGAGAGAGAGAAAAAAAAAAAGAGACAGGGAGCCTCTGAAAGGGCAAACCCAAACTTTCATTTGCAGGCATTTACCCTGGGCTCCAGCGCAGGGAGGGCAGAACAGACCAGGGCCCATCTGTATCAGTGTACCATCTTTTGTTGTGAGAGGCTGTGTTGGCATCATCAACTTTTTTTTTTTAAGATTTTATTTATTATTTCCAGAGAGAGGGGTAGGGAGAGAGGGAGAGCTGGAGAGACATCAACGTATGGTTGCCTTTCACCTGCCTCCCAGCCACGGACCTGGCTGGAGACCTGGCTTGCAACCTATTTCTGTGCTCTGACTATGAATCGAACCAGTGACCTTTGGGTTCATAGGTCGGCACCTTATCCACTGTGCCACCAGCCAGGGCACAAAGACTCTTTCAACATGTTTGCCCAATTCCTGATGGGTAATTTATGAGTGTACCTGCCCACCCCATGATGCATGTTCAGCACTCTTTGATCAAAAATGGATGACCCTCATGCCCCACCTTACCTAGTCACCCAATCTTGTCCTGAGTGACTTTTTGTTTCCCTGGATGAAAACAGTCTTCGAAGGCAAAAGTTTTACCAATGGGGAAGAGTTGAAACAAAAAAATGGCAGAAACACTAAAAGTTATCAAAATTAATGAGTTCAAAACTGTTATGAAGAGTGGAAAAAATGTCACGACAGGTGTACTACATTAAAGAGAGAGTACTTTGAAGGTGACTGAAGTTTAAACATGGAAGAATAAATACAAAATTTTTAAAAATAAATTCTAGTCTTTGGGGCATTTCCCTCATATATACTGTCTCCAAGAGACCCACCTCATAAGGAGGATACACACAGACTAAAAGTAAAGAAATGGGAAATAAAAAACACTTATTGCAAATGAAAAGGGAATAAAAGCTAGGGTAGCAATATTTATATCCAAAAAAACATATTTTAAAACCAGGGCTATAGTAAGAGACAAAGGTGGACATTACATAATGATAAAAGCAACAATCAAACAAGAGGATATAACTCTAGTAAATATTTAGGCAACCAACATAGGAGCACCTATGTCTTGAAGGACATAAAGGGAGAGACGGACAGAAATACAGTCATAGTAGGAGATTATAACATCCTATTGACTTCAGTGGATAGATCTCCCAGACAGAAAATCAACAAGGCAGTGGTCTAAATGACACAGTAGGTCAAATGGGTTTAATTGATATCTTCAGAGTATTTCAAAAGGACATGGAAATTTTCTCATATAGGTCACGCATTAGGACACAAGTCTCAATAAATTAAAAAAGACTGAAATCATATCAAGCATCTTATCTGACCATAATGCTATAAAACTAGAAATCAATCACAAGAAGAAAAATGAAAAATACACAAAGACATGGAAGCTAAATAACATGTTATTAAACAATGAATAGGTCAACAATAATATCATAGAAGAAATCAAAACATACCTTGAAACCAATTAAAATGAGAACTCAATACCCAATTCCTGTGGGACACAGGAAAAACAGTCCTAAGAGGGAAATTCATAGCATTACAGGCCTATCTCAAGAAATAAGAAAAAGCTCAAACAAATAATCTAACTTTACATTTAAAGAAACCTGAAAAAGAACAACAAGCAAAAACAAAAGTAAGTAGAAGGAGGGAAATAATAAAGGTCAGAGCAGGAATAAGCAAAAGTCTACAAAAGATCAATGAATCCAAGAGCTGGTTCTTTAGAAAGATCAACAAGATTGACAAAAAAAGTGCTGGCAATGATATGGAGAAAAGGGAACCCGTTTGCACTGTTGGTGGGAACACAGACTGGTGCAGCCACTGTGGAAAGCAGTATGAGGTTACCTCAAAGAATTCAAAACAGAACTGCCTCATGACCCAGCAATACCACTTCTGGAAATTTATCAAAAGAAATCTGAAACACTAATTCAAAAAAAACATAAGCACCCGTATATTCACTGCAGCATTATTTACAATGGCCAATATTTGGAATCAGCCCAAATGTCCAACAGGAGATGAGTTTGTAAAACTAAGGTACATTTACACAACAGAATACTACTCAGATGTAAAAAAAAAAAAGAATGCTACCCTTTGAGGCAGCATGGATATACCTGGAGAACATTATGCTAAATGAAATAAGCCAGTTAGAGATAGACAAATACCATATGACCTCACTCATATGAGGAATCTAATGAACAAGCAAAATAGAAACAGATACATAAATAGAAAGCAGGCTGACAGCTCTGGTAAGAAGGGGTTGGACGGATTGAGCAAAGAAAGAAAAAAGACCCTGAACATGACCAAGAATGTGGAAATTGAAGGGGAATGGAGGTGGAAGAGGGTTGTAAAGGAGATAAATGGTAATAGAATAAATATAATAAAAATAATTATTTTTTAAATAAATAAATAAAAGTTAACAATGTCAAAAGTTAATCAACTACCCTCAGAATGTCCTGAAACTGCAGGATGTGGAAAGAACCACAGAATATGTGTTTATGAATGACATTATCCTTCTTTGACATAATCTCAAAGTAAATGACAGTAACTTTATCAACAAAAATACTTATATTGATGTAATTAAGTTAGCAGTTCTTTCAAAACCAATTTTTAAAAATACTTTACCAAGGAGCAATTAACTTTTCTTATAAAAAGCAACCAAGAAACTTAACTCTAGCTCAGTGGAGGCTGTTATAAATATGTGCAAAATATGCTTTACAAACATGAGAAATAAAAACATATTACAATATTTCTTCACAATACCTAGAAATTCTTTTAAGTTTTTTAAAAGATTTATTTTTAGAGAGAGGGAATGGGAGGGAGAAAGAGGAGAGAAACATCAGTGTGTAGTTGCTTCCTGAGCACCCCAATGGGGTCCTGGCCCGCAATCTAGGCATGTGCCCTGACTGGGAATCAAACCAGCGACCCTTTGGTTCACAGACAGGCACTCAATCCACTGAGCCACACCAGCCAGAGCTATCTAGAAATTCTTACTATATTGACTACAAACCGTAAGTGCTCCTTTTAAGGCAATACAATTGTGTCCTTCCATACAAAATGTATTGAGCACTTAGTATGTATAATGCCTTGTAGATACCTAATAGGTACAGTGCCAACTGAAGATTATTACAGGGGTGATCAACCTCCTCCCATTCTACCAAGAGAAACTGACATTAAACACACACAAAGTAAGTAATGAATTACCACTGAGATGACCCTTCCTAGCAAGTATAGGATGGCAGGAAAATATACCCTTAAATGGAAAATTAGTGTGAATTAAAGGCCAAACATAGTATAATTGGCCCTTAAACATCATAAGGGTTAGAGGATCCAGTCCCCATGTAGTTGAAAATTCACATATAGGCCCTGGCTGGTGGCTCAGTGGGTAAGTGCCAGCCTTTGAACCCAAAGGTCGCTGGTTGAATTGCCCAGTCAGGGAACATAACCAGGTTGCAAGCCAGGTCTCCAGCCAGGTCCGTAGCTGGAGGTAGGTGAAAGGCAGCCATACATTGATGTTTCTTTCCCTCTCTGCATTTCTCCCTTCCCCTCTCTCTAAAAATAATAAATAAGACCCTGGCTGGTGGCTTAGTGGAAAGGTGCAGGCCTGCGAACCCAAAGGTCACTGGTTTGATTCCCCAGCCAGGGCACATAACCTGCAAGGCAGGTCTCCAGCCAGGTCCGTAGCTGGAGGCAGGTGAAAGGCAACCATATATTGATATTTCTCTCCCTCTCTACCTCCCTCCCTTCCCCCCTCTCCAAAAATAATAAATAAAATCTTTAAAAATAATAAAATAATATTTTTTAAAGGCCTAAAGATATAGGCAAAACATTTCCATACTATAAACTTAACCTAAGAAATTAATTCTGGGTTTCATTTTTTCTTTTAAGAAAAATATGGATGTAATATGACAACAACAAAATTTTGAAAAAAAACAAAAAGGAAAGGCACAACTGAAAAAAACAATGGTGAATTCACTAGTGATATTCATTCTGCAAGTTTTTTTTAATTGTGCCATCCTAAATATGGTAATTATGAATTCTAATTATAAAAAACAATTACAGAAATATAACTGTCTAAACACAATTCAATGTTATAAATCCAAATATAAAATTATATATAAACAATGAATTTGATTATATAGGATATATACTATTGGGCAACATCAGAGGGTCATATGCAAAAAAGCAAATGGTTGCTTTAATATAGTGGGGTTACAATGACTTTTTCTCCCATTTTTGAAATGTGTTTATTTTAAAATTATGGTTACACTTTTTTTTAATTTAAGATTTTATTTATTATTTTTAGAGAGAGGGGAAGGGAAAGAGACAGAGATGGAGAGAGACATCAATGTATGGTTGCATTTCACCTACCTCCAGCTAGAGACCTGGCTGGAAACCTAGCTTGCAACCTGGTTATGTGCCCTGGCTGGGGAATCAAACCAGCAATCTTTGGGTTTGCAGGCTGGCAAGTTATCCATTGTGCCACCAGCTAGGGTTATGGTTACACTTTTAAAACAAAAGGGGGAAGATTGGAGAAAATAAATAGAGCATATTAGTTTAAATAAGATTAGGTAAAATTAAGTATAAAATGAAGGCAATAGCAGAGTGTAAAATAAAACCAAAGTTACAATCTCCTCCACATCTACTTCAACCACTGCTGAATTTTTTCTTAATTTTTTCTTTTTTTTAATTTAATTTTATTGTTGTATTACATCCATCCCCTTTTTACTCCCCTCTCTCCCCTTCCCTATCCACCCACTCCCCCACAAAATCAATCCCATTTGTTGTCCATGTCCACGGTTCTTCCATGCTAGTTCCTTGACTAAACTGCTCCCCTTCTCTGCCTCCTCCTCTACCCTCCACCGTCCCCTCTGCCCACTAAAGGTCTATTCATTGTACTTATGTATCTGGTTCTGTTTTGCTTGTTTTGTTCATTATTGTTCTGAAATGGGTGAGATCATATAGTATTTGTCTTTCACTGACTGGCTTATTTCACTAAGCATAATACTCTCCAGTTCCATCCATGTTGTTGCAAAGGATAGGAGTACCTTCTTTCTTTCTGCTGTATAGAATTCCATTGTGTAAATGAACCCAAGTGTTTTGATCCAATCATCCACTGATGGGGACTTAGGCTGTTCCCAGCACTTGGCTATTATAAATAGCGCTGCTATAAACATAGGGGTACATAGGTTCTTATGAATTGGTGTTTCAGGGTTCTTCGAGTACAGTCCTAGTAGTGGAATTGCTGGATCAAAAGGCAGTTCCATTTTTAGTTTTTTAAGGAAACTCCATACTGTTTTCCATAGTGGCTGCACCAGCCTGCATTCCCACCAACAGTGCACCAAGGTTCCTTTTTCCCCACATCCTTGCCAACACTTGTTGTTTGTTGATTTGTTGATGATTGCCATTCTGACAGGTGTGAGGTGGTATCTTATTGTGGTATCTTATTACTTTTCATCTCTGATGGCTAGTGATGTTGAGCATTCTTTCATATGCTTTTGGGCCCTCTGTATGTCTTCTTCAAAGAGTTGTCTGTTCTGGTCCTTTGCCCATTTTTTAATTGGGCTGTCTGTCTCCCTGGTGTTGAGTCACGTAAGTTTTTTATATATTTTGGATATCAAACCCTTGTCTGAGGTATCATTGGCAAATATGTTTTCCCATATAGTTTGGCTGGTATCTTCTTCAACTGAACAATTTTTTTATTTCTTTAAAGATTTTATTTGTTTACTTATAAAGTAGGGAAAGGAGGAAGAAAGATAAAGAGAAACACCAATGTGTGAGAGAAACATCAACTGGTGGCCTCTCACATGCCCTCACCAGGGACCTGGCCCACCATCCAGGCATGTGCCCTGATGGGGAACTGAACTAGTGACTCTTAGGTTCACAGGCCGACCCTCAACCCACTGAGCCACCTTAGCCAGGGCTGAATTTTCTTTAATTTCTTCATTTTAATATCAACCTCTCAACTCCAAGTTTTCACACATGTTGTTGCCCTGCTTAGAACCCTTTCCCTCTTCATTTTCCCTTAGCCAGGCCTCAACTGAAAAATTACTTCGTAACAATGGTCTTCCTGCCCTTCCTGCCCACCAGTTCCTTTGCTCCTGCAAACTCTTGCATTTCCCTTTTAGTATGAAAAATAGTGTGCGACTTGTGCAGTACCTGTCTTTCCCACTAGTTGTATGTTCTATGAGGCCTAGAGTCATGCCTCTCTTGTTCTTGCCTATATTCCCAAAGACCAACACAGTAGCTGTATACATGGAGGTGCTCATTAAGTATCTGTCAGTAAAACATAATTATTATTTATTCAAAATCATCTAATCTCTTCCTTTAAATTTGTTTTATAATCAACTCAAACACTGCTCTTAAAACGTTTTAAGAAATTAATTTATAGCATCATCTGTCTGGAAGTTGTCTAAAAAACAGTATTTCAATCCCATACTTTGCATAATATTCCAAATTAATTTTTGTAGATTTCAATACACCTTGTAATTACTCAACTTCTGAGTCATAACTATGGATGGTAATTATCCTGATGTTTCGTATTAAAATCTAATATAACTCATAAATCTCTAAAACCGAATGAGAATCAGAATCTTAATATGCTCATTTCTTCTATTTTTTGGCTAAAGAAAATTTATTAGAACAAAGACAAGAGGTACCACATAATGAGAAAGGCTCATCTTTAGTAAAGCAATCTCAATTTATATATGAAGAGCTGCAAGTGGTTTACTGTTATATAACAACTCAATAGTTTTATACATTATACCTTCATAGTATTCAACAACATCTTAAGATTTTGTCAACATAATTCAAAATAGAAATTGTGCAAATAGGAATTTCTCTTTATAAAAGCCAAATGTCTACTTTTCAAGGTCATCTCATATTCTATATTTCATTGCCATTTTTCTCAAGCCTTTGCAATAAAAGCACGACAAAAACAATAAATTCTGTTCTTAAGCAAGAAGAATTTAATTGAATTCTATTTCAATTTAAAAAGTAGGAAATTTTTTGTTAAAGAAGTACATGGGAAGGAAATAGAGATCAACGTGCAGTCTCCCTTCTTTTCCAGATGAACTTCCTGAAGGAATGCCCAAGACCAGTCACACATGGTAGAACAAATCTCGTTAGAAGAACCCTCAGACAATAAAGAACTAGCCTGCATTCTTCAAAAAACACCATACCATGAAAAATAAAAAACATCTGAAGAACTGTTCCAGATTAGAGGAGACTAAAAAACCTTGACAACTAAATGCAATGAATAACACTCAGCTGGAGCCTGTCCTGGAGGGGCAGAACTGCTTTATCTAAAGGACAATTTTGGGGAAACTGTCTACTGGGGGAAAATAGACTAGCTAAATATAACATAATCTATTTAATAGTTTTACTATAGATACATAAGAGAATGTCCTGAAATACAAAATGGGTAGAGGTGAAGCATGGTAAATGCAACCTAGTCTCAAATAGTTTCAAAATAAATAATACATATTTTTTTCAAAATACTATTTAGAAATTTAAAACACAAAATAAATAATTGATCCTATAAAAGAGTAAAGTTAGACTGGTTGAGGAGAAGAGACAGAATTTCATGATATCACAGAATTTTACTTAATGAGAAGATTAATCAAAGGGAAAAATGGATTAAGAAGAAACTGCAGATGTAGACATTGTTTTTTCCATCAGGATGAGGCCCAGCACTGAGCCTGAAAAGCATATTGATATTTTCCAGTGTGGCTAAGAGCTCTGATGGCTAACACTTTTTACATCACTTTTTAAGGGAAAGAGAGTAATGACTCCACTTTTATAATACAAACCAAACATGTCATGTGGCTTTTTTAAGCACAGAGATATTTTTAGTAAGGAATCATTTGGATTCGAGTTCCTTTTCACAAGGTGAGTTTGGTTGGGTACCTAGAAGGGTGTGGTGGGTATTTTTTCTTCCTGGGCAAAGTTCCCTATACATACAGGTACATATACTTATAGATACAGATGGATACAAAGTTCCTTTAAGAAGTCTAAGGTTGATTTTTTTTTTTTTTCAATCACAATGCCCCCAGTGCTTCCATGTCTGGACAAAGTTAGCATCTTTCCTTATTCAAAGGAGAAAGTCTAAAGCAATGAAAATGTCCCCCTAGTTAGCAGTAGGGAAACCCTCTTTTACATAGCTTCTAGGTTGCTTCTACCACCAGAAACAAGATTTATGATAATAGAGCATGCCAATGAAATACATCTTAACAGTCCAAATCAATCATTTATCACAGAAACTCGTGTTACTGTAGTTAAATCAAAGAACATTTGAAAATAAAATTCAAATTTTCTTGTGCCACAATTATCACAAGTAAACAAATTTACAATGTTCTTCCAGTACTGGTAATACCTAGTTCCTACTTTCTTAATACAGTACACATCATACTTCATCTGCATCTATGTATCATATTAAAAAATAATAGAAAGTTATTGCCTAAGGAAAATACACAAGGTCAAATATCGTTAAGTTTATAAACTTAATACATGCTATAGTTAAGTAAACTTATTCCACCTTACTTTGCATGTGTTAGAACATAAGAGGGACATGTAAAGACAGCAGTCAAGCCACCTACATAACATGGCAAGCTAGTAGCAAAGCCAACACAGATCTCTGGGATTCTAGTAACTTAAAGAAGATTGCCACTGGACAAGTTACTCTCTTAGAATGGAACTGTAAAGTGTCTCTAATAAGAATAGCATCTTAAAATTATAATAAAAGGTAATTTGAAGTACCCTGCAAAATTTTAAAATGAAGTTGATTTATATACCAATATATTATGCAATATATTGTAGATCTAACAGAAAATTGTTAATGACAGGCCTACAAGATTTACATAAAAATAATGTAGTTTTTCAAGGAAGTAAAAGACCTGTACGCAGAAAACTACAGAACAATGAAGAAAGAAATCAAGGAAGACACAAATAAATGGAAGCATATACCATGTTCGTGGATGGGAAGAATTAACATCATTAAAATGTCCATACTACCCAAAGCAATCTACAAATTCAATGCAATCCCAATTAAAATACCAATGACAGACTTCACGGAAATAGAAAAAATACTTCAAAAATTTATATGGAGCCAAAAACGCCCACGAATAGCCACCACAATCTTGAGAAAGAAGAACAAGGTAGGAGGAATCACAATCCCGGACTTCAAACAATACTACAAGGCTACTGTCATCAAAACAGCATGGTACTGG